>JAIPRL010000822.1:0-110463 GCA_025469235.1 Pemphigus obesinymphae | reverse complement strand
ATAATAATAATAATAATGATAATAATAATGATAATGATAATAATAATAATAATAATAATAATAATAATAATAATAATAATAATAATAATAATAATAATAATAATTATGATATTATAATATCGTATGATATAGCTATTTTATATTATATTATTGCTGCTCTGAATACACCGTACGGATTGTTCGATTATATCAATCGACCCGCTACAATCGTAGTCTCCCATACACGATACACACACATATATACACACGATACGATATAATATATTTAAAGAAAAAAAAATCATTATTGCTACCCTACCCTCTCAAAATAATGTAAAACAAGTCTACCGCTACATGAACTATGAATGTAAATTTTATTGAAGTGTATACTGCACAACTAAATTTATTAGAAACAGAATAAGTTAAATCAGAATGGACTATAGAGTTTTACATAAAGTTCATTACATAAAAGAGATAACATATTATACGTGTATTATAGTTTAAAAATTAAAAAATCTAGTGCCATAGAACATAAATCAATATGATCATCAAGAGAAAAAAATAATATTTAGTTTTATCATATTATCATAAAATATTGATAATACGATGGTCTATTTTATAATTTGCCTTTTTTTAAATTTTATAATACTACATTGGCATGTCAAACGTAAAGTTTCAACTGGGCTAAAAATATTGAATTGAGCACTGTGCGGGCTACAATTGAAAAAAAAATATTTAATATACATACATTTTTTTCAATTGTAATTTTTAAGGCCACATTAGATATTATTAAATTGTTTTTAAGTATTTTAAATTATTTATTTTATTCAAATTCAGAAAAATCAAATTAAAAAAAATATTTATTAGACATTATTTTATTACAAAATAAAAATCAAATTAATAATTTCTTCTTAATGTTTGCGATATCTGACATTTCTGTTTTTTTATTAATATTTTGAAACAAAAAATCATGTTGAACTAAGACACTTTTAACACAGAATTACATAATAATTATGTAATATATAATTATTATATATTTTTCTTTATTTTAATTTAATTGTCCAATGTTCCTAGTGGCCACGGGCCGCAAAATTGTGTAACTTGATTTGTTTATAAATATCTAACTCAATAATACTATCTTTTAATTTTATCACGAAGATTCAAACGAATTGTGTCACCATGGTATATATAATTCTAAAAATCGTTGCATGACTGCACTGAGTTACATTAAAAAAAAAATATTGGACTTATTTTTGGGTGGTCATTAGAACATGTGTATGTAATTTTTTATCAGTGTCTATTCTGATTTGTCTTATTCTGTAATATTTTTTCGTGAATGACAGACATGAAAGCGTACCGAAAATTTCTTCAGCTCTCTCCCACATGCAATTAATAACGGCTAAGTAAATCGAAAAACCAAAATTAACGAGTTAAATGATAAAAATAATAAGTATAAAAAAACCAACTTCTTATCTATGCCACCGGACAGACGCATAGAACAATCAATTGCATAAGCGTGGTTAACAATGAGAATGATGCAAATACAAAAAAATATATAAATCAAACACCAAAGCAGAGGATATAATATAACATAACATAACTATAGTAATGGGTTTAAAAAAAAAAAAAAAAAACTGCGTCCCACTCGTTAAAAAAACAACAAAAATGTACGTTTTTTACGTACAAAGCGGATAGATTTTTGGTATAAGTGTATAATAATAATAATAACGATTATTTACTATAATTATAAATTTTTTTTTTTTGTTAGGTAAATTGACTTCATAAAAAATCACGAAAAATGATTCATATCTTTTTCAATATTCAGCTTGTTAAATTGTCCAAAACTCCAAACAATAAATGTTAGAAAAACCAATTGACAATCATAACGAACAATGTATATATAATAAAAATGATTATTTTATATAATAATAATAATAATAATAATAATATGACGTAATGAATAATTATTTGCATTATGTATATAAAAACGGATAAAAATATATATGTACAAAACGCGTTTGATTAATGTACCTGACTATCTTTTTTTTTTTGTTTTGTCATAATATAGCTATACTGTACTTGAAAACATCGAGTGGAGAAATAATAGGTACTCTATATCCGTAAAATGGCATAAACCCTCTTATAATATGGGTAACAAAAAGCGATCTAATTATTTAATAACACATAATACACATAATGTTATATTATAAATACTTATACATAAATTTCCAAATTTCATGTCGGAAAAATGGCAGGGATTGTATTTTATGCGCTAATATTTAGGCTCATCCCGTTGTTTTCCCAGCATGAAATCCGAAAGACCATGTTTACAGTGTATTTTTAATTATAAATTTAAGTTTTGGAAACTTTTTCAAAAAGTATGGTCCAACTCATACTTTTTAAAACACCTTGTATGTATTTAAAAAGTAATATTATATAAACAAACTAAAATAACATTTAAAAAAGGAGTTTACACCTACACTTTGACTCTCTCTCTATATATATAATATATACATACATATATATATATATATTAATATCTATATTTCGCGGACATTTATATATTACAAAGCAATAGGTACTACAATAAAATATTATGACCAACAAATAAATAAACATACAAAGGCGATTAATACGTAATATAATAATAATAATAATAATAATAATAATAATTAATAATAATAATAATTTGATCACGTCGTAATAATTGGAATAAACGATGGGAAAAACGAGGACGATAATTTCAGTAGCACGTTATAACCTTAAAAATTAGTCATGTCCTGCCGTTACTTATACATATTATATAGAAACCTATAAAAAATGATTGAAAACATTAAAACATGTTTTACCAAGAGAAATAAACGTTATTACGTTATACAACTTACACTTAAACGTTATATTATTATTACTTTTTCACTTCATAAATTTTATTTTGAAACTATTAAAATACCCCTGTGCGAACATTTAATAATAAGATAAAAATTATTACTAGAAAATCGTAATTTAATTTAATTCAATAATAATTATAATAATAATATTAAATATCACACTAAAATGCTTATAATATTTTTTTTTCTTTCCTTAGAGACTTTTTTTTTTATCTTTATGAAGTTAATACATATTAATTAAATTAAATTTTTATATCAAGCACACGACATTTATGTTGGTCCAATTAAGGCAATTGAAGTTCAACGTAGTACTCAATGACGTACTATAGTATAATATTATATATAGGTATAATAATAATATTAAATAATATATTTACAAGTATAAATTGTAATTGTTCAGACATCACATACGACAATTTACTGATGTCGTGTACCCATGGATGCTGTATAACTAATATTATTTTAATGTGACAAATCTGTTTTACATGACATTTGTTTGGAAACGGCAATATTAATAACAATTTCATTATACCGACAATAATATTAAATAGCAACAACAAAATAATACGGTAATATTTATGATAATGATTATGACTGCATAAAAACCGTTTTACAATCATATTTTCTGATCTTAGAATGAAAGGATTCTATCGCGATATTTCGCAATCACTCTAAAGATTCGATATTTTAAATATATTTTTATACGAATCCTTTTACAGAATTCATTTTTATTTTTAATACATATCTGCTTGCATTTGCTGTATCCAGCTGTTTATGCAGCAAAAACACATTACTTGTGGCGTTTGGTTGAATTTTTAAAATACTTTTGCAAATTTTAAATATAGGATTATTTTTAATAATAATTAATGGTCTCTTTAATGCCATATCATATGACAAAAAGTTATAACTATATTAGAATTCGATTTTTTAATTAACCGTAATTTCATTATGAGGCTATATTATTTACAAAGACACTATGAGGCATGTCCAAAAGTAATCCTCTCTAAACGTCGTAATAAATGTTTTAACTCTAAATTGAACTAAAATTAAAAGTTTTGTACCTATATCGTTACTTATTGCATTTGTAGTCCGTTAGATAGTCGTATATGAGAAATGCGGGGTATGGCGTTCCATAAGTAGATCCACAAATATCGTTCACAAAACTTAAAATTTAAAAATGTCAATAAGATGGAACAAAATGTAAAATTTTAAACAAATTTCGAATCCTTTTAATCTTAGTTCGCGAATTGATGAAAATCATCATTGATATTAATCATCATCATTATCACCATTACCATCGTCGTCGTCGTCGTTGTTGTTATAATATTATGTCGTGCATAGTGCATTATTATTAAAATTCCGTCTGCTTATACTAAATGTTTACGTTGCCTCGCCATGTTGACGATGACGGCCTGAGCGTCGGTGACATGTATGACATGAGGTGGTCGGACGAGTTTTCGGGTGGGCTGTGCGTCAGCATGTCGGTCTGCGAGCTGAGTTGATACGACAGCTGATGGTGCACGTTATGCGAACTTCCTCCCGGACGGGGTGCGCCACGCTGCGACTGGCTTCGTTCAAATGACACGCTGTGCTGTCGCCGCATGGATGGATGCTGTTGCTGTTGCTGTTGCTGTTGTTGTTGTTGTTGTTGCTGCTGTTGCATTTGATAGTTCTGCTGTTGCTGATGGTGTTGTTGCTGATGATGCTGTTGCTGTTGCTGCTGCTGCGGATGATGTTGTTGCTGTTGCTGATGGTGCTGTTTGTGATGGTCCTGCTGTTGCTGCTGTTGCCGATGGCTGTGCTGTTGCTGTTTTGACGGGTATCCGATGGCCGGCGGCACGTATACCATGCTGTCGTGGTCGCTGAGCTCGTAGTCATCGTATTCGGTTGTGCGCATGCGCTCCAGACGTGGTGGCATACGATCCATTGATTGGTATTCTGAAAGCAAAACGTATTTACGGTAAAAATAGGAGACGAATTTCTAATCGTAATATAATATTCATACATTATGATTATTGTGGTTGCGATTTACGTTAGGTTAGGTTAGATTAGGTTATATTTGCTATTGGTCTATTTTAATTTTTGTACAAATTGTATGATACCGAACCGTATAAAATAAATTGGAACCGTGCCAGACTGAATATTGTCATTTGATAGGTAGATACAGTTATAATTTACAATATAATGTACACATTATACAATCATAAAAATGTTTTTATTCCCTTTTAAAAGTTTAAAATTACAGGTATAGAGATAATGATGTTAAGTTAAAAACTTTAATTCCTCGTCTCCAAATTTTCTATTATAAAAGTGCCATAACTTTTGCTTCATTAAGATAATATAACGGAATCACTAAACATAACCTAACGTAACCCCTAACCTGTTAGGAAAAATTCACGTTACAAAGACACACAATATAAAACAAAAACAACAAAAAATAAAACATATGGGTATAAACTTCAAATAAGAATTAGCATTGATAATTAAGTGGTTTTGAATCGTTGAAAATAAACAATAAGAGAATGTATATAGATAATATAACTACATAGATCTAAGATTGTGAAATAAAAAATATGCTTTTAACGAAGAATGGAAAATATTTGTTAGAAATGGTTAGGTCTATAAACATAATTAATTGATTTTAAATAGGTGAATATTATACACAGATTGCCCAAAATTGCAAAATAAGGAAAATTAGAGGTATTTATTTTCAAAAATATAAGATTATATTCAATATAATTAAACATTTCAGTTTAAGATAGACTTAAATAATAATTAGGGAATGGATTTATATGCACTAAAAACCTTCAAAATATGCTTTAAAAAATATTTTAATATGTTACAAAATATGCATTTCAAATTGAATATAATTGAAAAAATGTATTTAAAAAAATGTATTAAAATCAAACAAAATTATTAAATAATTTTATTATCTTCGCCGTTCGGTTGATTCACCTTTGACTGATCGTAATTTTATCGATATTAATTGTAGACCGTTGATAAGTCTACTTTATTATACATTAGAAAGTTGTGAACCTCATGATTTTAAAATGGTTTTTATTCAAACTGTAATTTGACAAACTTGTATAGCTGGAAATAAGAATACTTAAGAATTTAATTTAAAAACAAAAATATACACTTAAAATAAAAATGTGCACTAAAAAATAACAAATATGCAAAAAAAGTGAAAAAGTTAAAAATATGGAAAATAAAATTGGTGTTATTTTTATAAGAATGATATAAATCGTGCACATTTCTTATCAGATTTCAAATAGCTTATTCTAATAAATATATTCATTTTCATATAAATCCGTTCCCTAATATTTATAATAAAAGTATCAAGAAACAAATTAATTATTAATTTTTTTAATTATTTTGTTAAGTACAATTAAATATATTTAAAATTAATTAAATATTTATTTATAATAATAAAAATATTTTACTTATATAATATCTTGTAATTTTTATAGTACATATTTATTTGTATTATTATATTAGTATAAAACGCTAAAACAAGAACACAGTACCAGAATGGCGATATTGTATAGAAAGAGACATAATACATATTATGGTAATCACTGGCTTTTTCTAAAGAATATAAGTATTAAATACTGTCAGTATGGTTTGAAGGGTTACATACAATCCGATTCATTCCAATCACTTACTGTTCAATAACTTTTGGAATCAATCATCACACCCACCAATTTCAGTTTTCCGCTCCACAAGATCATCATATTTGCATTATTATATGACAGGGGCGAACCGTAGAAATAATTTTGAGGATCCTTCCCTCCAAACAATTAGAACAATAATAAAAATGATTGATCTATAACTACACCCACGGGTTTAATAGTTTATAAAAATATACAAATGACATATGTTATTTTAAAACGATTAAAACCTAAATCTAAAATTATTATTATTATTATATATAAATAATATGTTTGCGATTAGTGTGTGTCGAATTATTTGAATGAGTGATTGCCATTTTATGTGATCAAATAGTATCTTAGTCAAATAACATATGGTAAAAAAATTGTATTCAATAAGTTGAAAGTCGATATATATAAATTAAATATTGTTGATTGTGATTTAAATTTGAAATTTGTCTATAGATTTTCCGATTTAAAAATTCCTATTATCAATTTTTATCATTTATTAATGATAAATCAATAATTAATAGTGGTACCAAAGTGATTTTACTAGTTCTTTACTACGTTTCGATAATATAATTTTTGATCAAAATACCATTACCATTTATCACATGGAATTTTTATCTTTTGACCTTTGAATACTTATGTTTTGACTTGATCACCTACACACGTGTAAGTGCGAAACATCCATATTTCAAAGTCGCATGATGATCATAAAAATGTAAAGCTGTGTTCAAACTGGATAAGTAATTAGCCAAGTGAAGTTATTCAACAACTTTTCCTTTTACATTTAAAGCAAGTTAATTTGATATTTTAAAATATATACATAGGTATACTAGTGTATTAAAATCGTGAATAATATAATAATAAAATATGTGATATGAAAATAATGAGGACGAATTCAAAAATATTTTTTTTTATAGATTAAAAATTGGAATACAAAAAGAAACTCGGACGATTCAGCATTGTTATTGAAGAATTGAATGTCACCTGAATGGTTTGAATACTTACTAAGTATTTTAGTTACTGAATACCAAAGATTAGATATTCTAATTAGGAAAGCAACACAAATAGATAATACCTATATTGATAACTAATTTGTAATGGGGAAACGGGAATTTTCCGGAAAAATAAAACAAGACAACTGATTTGCCTTGCATGTTTATCTGACTTGAAATGTTCAAATGAGGTAAGTAGCTTGACAATGGAAACTCGACTTGTCTATTTATTTTTTCTACGTGAAGCTTCTTTAAACATGCGACATGTAGACGCCATGTTTATATTATGATACATGATCAATATCATCTCTATGATAATATTCAAAGAAATAGGGCGTAGATATATTGGACAAAATGCTAATTAACATGGTTATTATTTTATAAGTGCACCAAAAATACAAAGAATATCAACATTGATTAGCATTCTTCAAAAATCCTGTTCAAAATTATTTCCCGTATTCGCACCTTTTCAATATAAACATAACAATCGACGGCAGCAGTTTTCAATTTTCATATCGTTTGCATACTGCATTTTATGTACAAAAGTGTACAAATATATGCGTTTTACATTATAGTTACGTTCGAATGAGATAACCTGCATTAATAATCGTTATATAAGCGGTCGTTTGACCTGTATCCGTATTGTGCGAATGAATTACATAATAATTTACTATATTGTTTTACAGGGCTTCGTGACCGGATATCGTCCACGCCTAAACAATTGCAAATGAAAATATATAATACATTAAAGGATTTTACGGTTAGGTTAGGTATACGGTATATCGTTCCGGTCACAATAAACATATTGTAACTGGTCATTTTTCGAAAATATATATTTTTTTATCGATTCCAATTTATTTATATATATTTATACATATCATGTTTTTTTTTTACAATTAATAAATTAGGAATTAAAATTAATTTTTTAAAGCATATGAATATTTTAAGGTTTATTTTTTGGTACCTACAAGTGTTTTTTCGATACAATTATGTTTTCCGTTTGACCACTAAAATGTTGTCGATATCATGTTTTCAACAAATTAAAACCTTATCAGATTTTAATTCTTTAAAAATAAAACATTGAACATAAAATAATAATGAAAAATGTATCACTGAGAACCTTAGTTAAGACTATAATACAAATAATGAGTCATGTGTCCATTTTACAGCACTACAGGTGCCTTTAATAATAAATAGCAGGAAAAAAATTTTATTAAGTATACTTGCAATAAATAAAATATAAAATAGGGTTTTTGCATTTCATATTCCTTAAAATACAATTTATAGCAACAGAATATGATATGGGTAGTATACATTTATATTAACTATATACTATATCTATATTTTTATATTATTATAAATTTATTATTAAAATCATTAGGCAATGGAAAATATTTATAAACGTTTTAAAAATAGATAATGAATATCATTTCAATGTAATTTTAATTGTAGTTGTTTTTTTTATGAATTTATAAATTTTTATTGAAAATATTATATTTGGCTTTTTCATTTGTAACAATTTGAAAGCATCGTAGAAAGGTAAAACAAAGAATAAATTGTAAAGAATAACTTTATTTAGTGCTCTATGGAGCCGTTTTTGGATACGTGCATAATACGTTTTATGAATTATTAAAAACTAACTTTTTTGATTTTTTTAAAATAATGATAACTCATAAAAATTGTGTAATATCGAAAAAAGGCAATGTAGGGTAGTTTAGTATATAATATTATTATCTATAATTTGCTTTTTGTTTCGTATTTAAAAAAAAAAAGAAATTGTTTACAACTTGCAAGTTTTTTAAAGTGAAAAATGCTAACTTGAGTTTCTTATTGAAATTTTTTGTACTGACACCCTACTAAGTTATACATTCTTAAATCCCTTTAAAAGTAATGGAAAATAAAAATGTAACGACTTCTAAAAATGTTTTTTTTTTTTTACAAAATCAACATTGATTATGGTTATCATATTTTTATATCAAAAGTTACCAAGTGTTATCAAGTGATCTGAACATTATTATTATAAAAACACTATTGTTATAGTAACATATAAAATATCAAATTAAATAATTAGATATCTGAACATTTAATATGCTTATGGATTAAAGTTAGTATAATTTTACACTTAAGATGGATGAACCGAATGAGCCGGGCTAGACTCAAGAATTAATGGCCTATAATATAAAGAATAGCGTATATATCCAGACTGAAACTCTGGTTGATCTCATTGATCGTCCATACTTATGGACCTTGGTAGAACGGAAAGGTATAATTGCACATCTCAGGGGAACTAAAGGTATTTACTGTTATATGATATTTTTCTTATCCTCTATACGAATTTCGTTTATGGTTTGTTGGGGTGGTGGCTAGCATTAAGTTGACCCTTCGATTTTGAAATGGCTGTACTAACTAGGCCGACTAACTGGACCGAAAGTAACTGCGTTTTACTCAAAAAAGTAATTACGTTACGTTACTACCTTACACTGGATATAATAATATATAGCGTGTTATAATACGTTATATCGATGGCGTTTTTGGTAAACCAAATATATTTTTATTTATTTATTTTTTTTTTTTAAATCCACTCAGATATGTAATAAAAGGCTTGGCATTTTTTTTTATATTCATTGGATTATGCTTTATGGTAGAGTTAAAAATTAAAGTCGTTTTGATGATTGTTTTTGTTTAATCTTCATAACGCCAAAATACAAACATCTAGTACTAGTATAATAAGCAAAATAAATAATATTATAAAAAACACTATAAAATAACTATTACAACTTTTTTATTTTAATAAGCGTTCCCATTGACACAACTACATTATAGATACGATACAATAATCATAATTAGAGATGCAGATTTCAGAAAATAAACAATATAATTTCAGATGTGAATTCAATAAGTTTTTACATTTAATTGGTATTAGATTTAAATATTAAGTAATACACAATGGTGCAAATAGAAAAATATTTTCATAAGTAAAGAGCTGATAATTTTCCCTTTATTTGCGCCACTGCCAATGTCATATACAACACAATAGTACAATAACTGGATTTTACACAAAAGTAAAGACATTATGATGCGTATTGAACACACGAATAACTTACATATAATTGTTTACAAGATAAGAATTTTCACTTCGAATTAATAAGAATTAAATATAGAAGACAAATTTACTAGTTTGAAAATTAATCCTAAAAATGTACTATTATTCTAAAAATGTAATCTACAATTTACATTCTCAGTTTAACTTGTGCAAATTGACTTGTGCTTATTGAACTTATTGCAAATGATATTTTTTCTTTTTAAATATCGTCTTTCAAATTCTTTCACACAATTTTGGTTATTTTTTTACAATTTTCTAAACTTTGTTATAAGATCAATCTTTTTTTGGTCGTCTTTTAACCGTTTCACGGTTTGCAACGTCATCAACTAATTTTTTGTTACGAATAAATCTCCAAATCTCTACTTAAAAATAGAAAAGATTCATTTTAATCCAAAATAGGTAAATAAGTAAATTTAATCATCTACAAAGTCGATCGCTACATTCGCGAAGTTCTTACCAATAGTAATTTGAAACGGTACATCAACTTAGCTAAGTAGTTATACAATATAACTTGTTACAATAACATATACGTTATTTATACGGATTTAGCCATATGGACGTTGGGAGTACTTTTCGGTCTGAACTGTGTATTAGCGTTTGCGGCACTTATTACGAATTAAAACGGAGGTGGTTTCACGGGGTATATTATTCATACAACGTGTCCCAGGTATAACGGTAGAATTCGAGATTATTTGCATGTTGTTGAATGGAATTCCAAACTTTTTTGGTATTTTATCGAAATTAGACTCTGTGATGATTTCTCTCCCCAGATATTTCAATTTATTAAAAAATTTATTTAATCAACTTATTCATTGCATATTTCAATTTTACGATATCGTATGCATGATCAAAAATTTGCTCGCAATTTTGCACAAGTAAAACAGAGCGTGTAGCTTTTGATTAAAAATTGAAAATTTTAAATTACCTATTGAAAATTTTTATACAAATTTAACCAATTTGTCCAAATAGGTCTTGGGTCTCTAATCATAATTATGCGCGTTATTATTGTAGCTGAACGATGGGGCTAGTGAAAACGTTAATGCTCGACACTAACGAATACGACAGCGGTGACTCACCTGACGACTGATAATTGTTCATCATCATTGGCATGTCCATGCTTGGCGAATTCCGGATCGGCCTTGTCAACAGTTGCGGTTCGTTGGGATCGGGGGTGACGGGTGGGTGTGTGGCTCGCCAATACGCCTCCAAATACTCGGAAATGTGTTCGCACGCTTCTTCCAGCTGATTCTCGTCCAGTATCACGTCGAACATTTCCGGCGGACACTGGGCCAACTTCTCGGATGCGACCATCTGAACATTCAGATGTCGGGTTTGTGATTTTCCGCGAGACTTGATCAACCGTTGAAGAACCTATGCACAACGTAACACGAATATAATATCGGAAAATTAGTTTGAACCGGCCGGGATCCTAAGCTAAAATATCCTAGGCAAGTTAGGTGATGGAACTTTCACTATTTCTAGTCGAGCCCGGTTTCTCATTTATTTAGTCGATATCTAGCCGGAAAACTAGCCGGCGATCACTACACTAAATCCTATTTTATTAGAAAATTTTATACTTGTTATAGGTACAGATTATATGAATACAGATAGATCACACTCGTGATGCAAACCAAAACGATGACGTCATTTGGCCACTGATAACTCTCATAACTCCACAGGAATCAGTGTGACCACGATATATATACCATAAATTTAAACTTTATTCCCGTGAGACAAACTGAAATCTGTGTTGTTTTATTATTATCTATTATGATAACATTAAAAATGATGAATTATTTATAAAATAAAATTGTATATTAGCAAAATAATTTATATAATTGTGTGTAATTACACTGATAACTGTGGAGCCTACCAGAAGACGGTATTCGACGATCTATAGTTTTTGGGCCGAGTGATCTATCTGTATTCATATAATCTGTGTTATAGGCTTCAAAACTGTTATTGGCATAACATATAATCATTTTTGATACGCTATAAGACAAATTTGATATGAAATAATTTTTGAAACAGAAGTAGATTTAGAAAAAATCAATTTAAGTTATTTTTCTAGAAGGATGTAAGAAACCAGAAACTTTATTTAAGAACTTTATAGATTTAAAAGAGAATTGTAATAATGTAAAATATCATTGACGTTTACATAATACTAAAATGGAAAGAGGCACAAGAAAATAATGATCTTTTCCGAAAATATGGCATGCAAAACTTCGTGTACTGAGAATATTAACCTAACTAACAAATTAGCCTCAAGTTATTAATTAGAGGAATACGTTTGAGCTATATGGCAAAACTTGGAACATGCAAGAAGAGGTGGATGTAACATAAAACGAGATTAATAGACTAAATATATATAGAGGTCTATATGATTATATATTTGGTACACTTTTGAGTATAAGGCGAGAGGTGGAGGCTATAATTGAGAAAACAATATTTGAAGCATTTAGCCTTAACCGAAATTTGATTTTTATTAAAATGACTAATAATTATAATATTACGTCAAGAAATAGTGAGAATATGTACCAATAATGTTATATGGTTTTTTTTATAAAAATTGTCCTTCTTCTTAAATCCATAAAGGTCTTTAATTTGTGAACAACCCTCGTAATATTGTTCTTTTCCATGATTTCTTTTAGAATTCATATAAAATAAAGGTACTTACTTTAGGAGATGACACTTTCAAGTATACAATAGTTGGCGCTAATGACGTTTTTGCTAATTGCGATGGATGATTGATGGTATCACAGTCTAAAACGACAAGCTATAAAAAAAATATAGCAATGTAATTAGTACTAAAATTAATTAATTTAACATCTTGTATATAGTTAAATAAATAATATATACCTGTAATGTTCGAGCTAGTTCAAAAATCCTTTCAATTTCCTGTTGCACATCAGCCATTATATTCGATCGTGAGTTTGAACCAGGTTTACTTTCGATAATAGTTCTTTTTGATGGGTTATTGAGAAGAGACCTTTTGGCTAAGGATATATCGGCCATTACGCGGGTAATAATGATTCTGAAAAAGCAAATTACGATAATATTATTCTAAAATGAGGAAGAAATTAATTAATTAAATTAAAAAATTCATTAAATTTATTTAATCTTTAAATCATGTTGCGTTCATTATGTTTTGTTGATTAAAGTATGTACGTATCGTAAATTATAAAACAATATACCTTCCTTCGAAACGGTGTTTCAAAAAATCGAATAGTGCTTTTTGCATCATGTCAGTCACTTCATAACCTTTCAATGACGGTCCGACGAGTACCACTGGTCTCATTGATGGTACAACATCGTATGGTGGCGTGGTTTCTTGTTTTTTAAAGAAAATTTTTCGTTTGTCTTTGGCTGTTGGGGCAGTTAATGTGGTCCTAGTAGATATACGACCACTTCCAATAGGATCATCATCTTCAGCTATTAAAACGGAAACATCAGAATAAATATCTAATAGTTGAAATCACATAAACTACATCAATTAGTATGTCAACTACAATCACGAATAGTATTTTGAAAATATCTAACTAATTCACTATCAATTATAAATACTGACATATGGTTCTGTTCTACATTCAACGGCTACGGGTATAAATCTTTGGCTTATGTCAAGAAGATCGATAAAAATAGGAGGAAACAGAAAAAAAAAATAAATTCTTTTATACACTAAAATTGATAATATACTCGTATGGCTTAATAATAATTTTATGAATATGTTATGAATGTAAGTATTATAGTATGTTTTTTTAATATTTTTTAATCTCAATTCTGTGCATAATAAATGGTATACCTATGAGTCCGGGATTTATGTCCGTAACCGTCGATATTTCAATTATTGAAATAACGCTACTATCCACCAAATAGGAAATATTTATAGTGATAAAAACAAAAAAACATCAATTAGGACTGTTTTGAATTTAGTTTTGAGGTGATATAGTTGAGAGGAAAATGGCATATATGAAATGTAAACAATTATTTTATGCTTCATACTTTCATTAATCTTAATTTGAGGTTAGGTTAATCAAATAGGATCTGCGTATGCATTTATGTGTTGTGTTTAGAAATATTTCACAAAATTATGTGTGAAAAGGTGTCTTAAACCAAACATGAAAATACATTTAAAGCAAACCGAAAATGTTAAGCCCAAGTGAATATATTCACATATTACAATATAGATTAAAAAGTATTAAACTTAACAATAATATTTATTTGACGTTTGTAGAATTTATTATGCACATGCAATAACAGAATAACCATTAAATTAAATCAAACACTCAAAAACCTATTAAAAAAACACACTTAACAAATAGCAAATAATAATATTATTCATCAATTATTGAAATATAATAAAATTAATAAAACATTATTCCTTTTTAATAATAATTCCTTCGGTATTCCCTATTCAGACGGTTTGCCGAAAAGGAAAATTCGTTGAAAACACAATTATTCATACAAATGAACAAATACATTTTTATGATTAATTATAATATATTTTAAAACATTTTTGAATGTTGATAATTAATTATATATATATATAATAATTAATAGGTATAGATAAAATTAATAGTTAATAATTGTGTAATTAAAAGTAATTTTCTTTGTATTTTGTGAGTTGTTTATAAATAAGGAAGTACTTGTATAATTAATAGACAGATGTATGATTCTTAAAAATGTATTCATAAATATAACGGCTGTTTACATAGATAAGGTATTTTTAGTATTTGCACATTTTTAAGTTGAATATTTTTTCTGAAAAATTGTATTTTGACGTATTTTATTTTTCGGTAAACTGTCTTTATTAGGCTAATTTAGGAAAAATTATAATGAGTTAATAAGTATCATTGGAAAGACTTGGAACCTTTGTGAATTTAGTGGTTTAAATTATATTATTATACCACTTAGTGTATTGAAAAGTTTCATGTGATAAAATATAAATAATTTCAAACTGTATGAGATACAACAATATGCTGACATTGTTATCATTTTATCCATTACTCCTATAAATGTCTCAAAGTTGAACGTTGAAGGAATGATCAGATTTTAATTTTACAAATTTAAGAATGTTTTCCCTAATTGATTGTCAACAGTAACTGTTGTGATATATATTGAAATTGAGTACACAAAGCCTTAATATGCTCGATAATATTGTTATTAATTTTTTTGAAATTAAAAAAAAAAAATCACTATCGCTTAGTATCAATTAGTTTCAGCTCCATAATTTCTAAAAAGTTTCATGGTTTTGAACACATTTTTATTATTTAATAATGTTTTAATTTTGGTTCCAAGCTTTGATTTATGGAACATTGTATAATTAATAAAATTCACAAGGCATTATTTAAAAAAAAAAAAAAATTGCATATGTTTAAAAATCCATTTCAAAACTACTCGATACACACACAAATGATACACAGAATGATAATACAACTAAAGTAAATTGGTATATGTATTATAAATCCATTTGTCGTATACTGTCTATTAGTATTATATGGAATAATTAATTGTAAAAATAATAATAAATGTGAATATAATTTAATTACAATGTACATAATTAGCTAATGAAATTAAACGATTTCATAAAAGAATTGTAGTTGCTATTTGTAGTTCTTTAAAATATATTGTTATGCGGTTTTTTTTTTTATTACAATAAAAACTATATACAAATACTATTTATACTACTTATTTTCTTTTTTTAACCTTTTTATTTCTCAAACCGGTTTTATCTAGAAGACATTTTTGTTTATAGTTATTTTTAATTCGAAATGACTTCTAATATAATATCGTTAATTGAAAATGAAAAAATTAAACACTCGTCTCATTCCAGATATTGTTGTAAAGTTTAATTAAATCGTTGTATTTACTTACTCGGAATTTAAAAGTGTTAAACTCCAAATGCTTCTGTATATACTTATATTCCAAAGCTGAATATATTATATTAAAAATTCGAATGGGTACCTACTATAATAATATATTGTATTAGGTACCGTCATACGGGTGTACTTGGGAATGGGACAAAAAAATATGTGGTTAAGTTTTCGTTCTGTTCCATGTTATAACCAAAGAATATTTATATCTATATTCTCCATAACATTTTCTAAGTAATGCGTAAGCCTGAAGAATTAAAATTTTTATTTTCTGATCTTACAGACCGCATATTTTTTTTGAAAATATTTAGCTACATACTCGTATATATTTAGAATATAATAAAAAGTATTTAAAAATGTTAATTACAAGTGTAGTGTGAAACAAGCTATTCATTCAAAAATATGTAGTTTACTACAGTCTTGTGACGATTTTCAGATTTTCATTTGGTTATATTACAATTTTATTCGGTTCTAAAAAATTTGATAACACTATTGCATTACCATAATATGTAACCGAAATTTTAAAATCATTGCAAGACTACATTGAGTTTGGTACAATTTCAACATGTCAGAATCTACTTTTTTGGATGGCCATAAATGTCATTTTTATCAGTTTCCATTCTAATTTAACTTGTTCTGTAGTTGAACCATTTTATATATTAGCACAGAAAAATACAGAAGAATCACTTGCCGAAATACATGTTCATATATTGGATTACCGGCTGTGAAATAGAGTACCATATATTATCATAGGTTATGTGATTTCAAATAACAAAATATCAGCCCCTATACGTTCAAGGTCACCGTCCCCTGATATTAGGTACCTAGCTATAATAATTATTTACCACTAATAAAACTTTATAGTAGAGTTATTTTTATATTATATTATAAATACCTAACTAATTACCTTAATTCATTACCTATGAATATGTTAAAATAATAAGACCAAGTATTGTTACGCAAAACCAAAGAAAATAATTTATTAATTGTTATGTGAAACTAAAAAAAAAAAAATTAAGTATATAAAATATATTTTCAACTTTTAAATAATTAATGCATAAAATGTATCAATTCTATAGATAAAGTACCTACTATTTATGATTTAGTGTACTTGTGGATATTTAAAAAAAAGTACCGTTTGTGGCACTAATTTACTATGAGAAAAAGTGATAAATATTTTTTTTGAGTTATAAAAATTTTGTTCAAAATGTCACAGATTACAGAATATTGATAACATTGATATGATATTATGATAGTTCTTTTTTATTATACTAGCTGATAGCACAGAATATACTTCAATATATTTCTCAACTAATAACTAATTAAAAACATTCACACTTAATTAAGAACATTCTAAAATGTTTCATTTATACACTATTATGGCCACTCCCTAGATTGCCTCAAGTTTAACATATTTTGAATAACTTTAGCAAGCGAAAAAAAAAATGAAAAATGTAAAAGAATCAAGTATGAAAAACTAAAAGTTGCAAACTTAATATTCTATCCCACGTAACCTCGTTTGACGGTAAGTGAAAATGGAAACGTTTGCGTTACTATACTATACAACATAAACTTGTTCGAAAAAGAAATATTTTGATTTTAAAAAAAAATAGAAAAAAAATGGACGTATATTAAATTGTGTTTGACAAAGTCATTACTCTTTAGATTCGTTTGACATAGATTTTTTTTATATATCGATATTTTCTCTGCGTTTTATTCTCGGCGATATATATGGTTTGATAGCGCAACTATTTTTTTCTTATATTTTCTGAGAAAATGTTTAAAAAACATGATAAAATAATATTGTGATCGTTTGTGTTGCACACAAAACACACGCAGACAAAATAAAATGAAAATAAAAATTGAATTCATAAATATTATTACGTTTCATAAACCAAGGGAGTTAGTACATACCAGGAGTGGGAGGGGTGGAACCCCCTGAATCACCCCCTTTATTGGTAGACAGCAAACCATTTATTACACCACCTAAGTTTGATGACGATGAGTTTTTGGAAGAATGATTTTTTGAGCTTCGTGACGGGTTCATCTGACGTAGGAGTTCGAGTTTGGCAGGGGATGGTATGAAACCCACATCAGAGCCCTCTTTCACCAGACGACCTATCCACCAGTTATTGTCATACTTTTCCTGTCAACATAAAACACAAAATTCATCATTTACATGGGTATATTATACTATTGAAAAATTATAAAAAAGCATATGCAATAAATATCGTTTCAATGGAAAATAATATATTTATTTATAACATACGTATATGGACAAAAATCTGAAATAATTTTGAAAAATGCCTATCACAAATCATCATAATAATATAATAATTCAACCACAAACAAAATGTATATTTGTATAAATATAAATTTATTAAATTTATTTACTATAAATTTAGTACACTAAGATTTTATGTATATATAGATCATGGAAATAAAAATAAAAATAATTTTATTCGTGAAATAATATTAATTATGTGCGTTTTGTAGTAGAAGAAATTTATTTTGTATTTAAAACACATAAAATATATTTTAAACGTGAAATATAAAATACTCAGATACAAACTATTTCAAATACAAAATTGAAAATATAAAATATATTTCTAACACTTCTATTTGAAATACTATCCATCCCTTAAATATAGATTATAACTTAGATGTTAAAAA
Source organism: Pemphigus obesinymphae (assembly GCA_025469235.1). Classification (NCBI taxonomy): domain Eukaryota; kingdom Metazoa; phylum Arthropoda; class Insecta; order Hemiptera; family Aphididae; genus Pemphigus; species Pemphigus obesinymphae. Next base: position 91,296 of record JAIPRL010000822.1, on the reverse strand, counting down.
AACGAGTAGTTCTTGTAAAAAACTGTAAATATATTGTTAATGAAGTAAGATGCATTTTATGGAATTAGTATCTATATATATTCGAACTTATTTTTTTATGAATAAAAATGTCTTCACTGCGAAACTTTGAATCTTGGAAATTTTGAAACTTTCAAGGTTTTTTTTTAAAGGTATTAAAAACATTTTACATTGTAATGCATTTATTTTTATAATTTTTATATTTTTATTAATAATCGAGTATTTAAGTAAGATTTATATTAAACTGAAAGTCCTTCAAAATTTATTTAAGTTATGTATCGAATTATCATAAAACTATCTTGATATTTGTGAGTTTATTTTTTTCCATAAAATTAGCTCATAAATTTATATTCCTAATAAACATTTAAGTTAAACATAAAACATTCTATAAATAAATTAACGGAAAAATATTCTTTTCAATATTATTATATATATATATATATATATAAATATACATTTTTATAATATACAGTGTGTATTTAGTTTAATTATATTAAACGATATTGTATATTGTAAAATGTTTTTAATTTATATTATAAATAATACTTATCGATTATATTTGTAAAATCTTAGTTATTTAGATAAAATATCTCACATAAAACTATATTTGTGGTCTTCCAGTGTTTTTAAAACATTTAATTTTAACTTTAAACGATTTCATCTTAATGATAAAATAGGCAGTAAAACACACAAAATTACAAAAGATATTGGACACTTAAATACATAATTATAATTTTTTTTAAACTCTTAAACTGGGTTCTTATATCATATATAATTGATAAATTGAAGGTATTGATTATGTAGGATTTTTAAAACTATGTAAATTACAAAATAAGATATCGTAGATAATTTTGAACATGGATAACTATAAATTTATTAAAAGGTTTTGATAAAGATTTCTCTATTAAGTTAAAAATAGTTATGGAAATTATCGGATAAAGATAAAAGATAAATATAATTTAATTTAGATGAAAAAATTGCTATTAAACACCTTCGTGCTATTATCACAAATTTGTTTTGTATACGTTTAAAGATATTTTATGTATACAAAATCACTCTTAAAATATATTTATCTAGATAAATTAGTTTCGACAACAACAAGATAATTCTTGCTATAACAGTTTATTTTTAAATTATAAATTTATTTATTTAGAATGTCACGTTTTATAAATTGCCGATATACATGGCTTATAATTAAGTGTTAATAAATTTGAATAAATAAATAATTAAATTAAAAATAAATTTATATGTTATGACATAAAATCTGTGAAAAATTACCCAAAATTTTGTTTAATGATCTTCAATTTTACTTAATTTGGTAAATATTATCTACATAAAATAGTATATTTTAGTCATTTTTAGATTTTAATTAAAAACACACCTGCTCAAGTAGACTCACCCAATGTAATATAAATAGAGCATTACTACATTCAGGCAGACGAAACCAATATATTCGTATGTACGTATATTTATGGACGTTATATATGGTTGTATAAAGACAAAAATACAAATATTCTTAACGTGGATATACTAAAGAGTAAATTATCTTCGGTGGACATCCATTCCTTATGTACCACAGCTATTTCCAGTTCATTCTAAGTTGTCATTATGATCAAATTCATAAATGGAATTCTTGGTCTATCTCTTCCAACTTTTTCCTTTATCTTTCCTTCCATTATTGTTTCATATTATATCTCCGATTGATTTTTTCTCCTTGCTTTTATTGTTTTTTCTTTTATTGATTTTTAAATATTTAGTTCGTTTTTTTACTTCATTTTTAATTTTCTCTGTCTAAGGAATTTTTAGTGTTTTTCTTCAATACCATATTTGAAATGCTTTTATTCTTTTCCTTTATACTTTGAGTATTGTCCATATTTCTGACCTATACAATTGTATATTCCATAAAACACTCTTTATAAAAGTTTTCGATCTCTAGAGTCTAGACTAATGGTGTTTGTCATGGATAGATTTTCTTCTTGTTTTGCCTGTGATTTTCTTATGTCTGTCACGCGTTTTTCCATCATATGTTTCTCATTTTAATTATTTAAGGATACTTGAAAATTTAGTATTTATTCTTGAATATAATAGTAGTTTACAAAAAATTACAAAAACGGATTAGATTTAAGGATGACGAAGATTCCAAGAAACTTTAATTTATAAAAGCATATTTATACATATTTAAGGTGGGAAATATTGGGTTTCATTGGATTTTTAACTTTTCTGTCTACTTATATTTATTTTTTTTAAATAACTGATGAAATTAATTAAAAATTGTTAAGGCTTAAAATGATATTTTATATTTTTAGTACTTATTAATCAATTTTATATTAGACTATATTTTGTACTTATTCGACTTTGTTTATGTATTTTTTAATATCTTTAGTTATTTTTAGATTACTGCCACTTTTAATATATCATATTATAATTTGAACGAAATTCAACGAAAAAATGATGTTTTCGTTGTCTCATTATAAAACAAGTTGACACAATACATTACAAGTTAAGGGTGGGTCAAAGTCAAATATGTAAATACTATAGAGCTATGTAGATATATGGAAATTCAAAGTATTTACTGATTTTATTCAATGTCATCTAAATTTGGATGAAAATTATTTAAATGATAAATACAATTGAAAGAATTTGTAATTGCTCTTATTTAAAACCCTATTTTTTAAATTCCATATGTTTTGTTAGTATTATAATTATTAATTTGCATATTTACAAAATTATAATTTTATTTTATTATTTTTATATAATAGGTATAAGACCAAAATTTTAAATTAATATCTAGAAAACTAGATAGGTAGTTGAATGACAAATATTTATTTGATCTTTTTTGAAATTACTATAATTTTAATATTTTTTAACAAACAAAATTTGAATATAAATAAGTAAAGAAAAATAAACTTATTGAGCATGTTTGAATTCTAGGTTTCTATGTTTTAATTTATATTATTAAAATAAAATCATTGATGAAGAAAATAATGTATACAATGCAACTTAAGAAAAATATGTGTATATTTTATTGTCAAATATTATTTATAGAAAAATAGCCATAAATAGTTAATGTATATTATTTTAACTAATTGAAATTAAAAAAGCTCAAATTCATATTATCTATTTTAAAATCAACCATTGTTTATCATGACAACTTTTTAATGGACGGACATCAGACAGATATTCTTTAGAATAGATTTTAGGAAAATAAAAAATAAGGAATATATATTTTAAATTAATATTTATTTATTTATTTATTATTTTTTAGACGAGAATTGATTTTACATTTTAAAACATTTTATTTAGATCTAAAAATATAGGTTATGTAACTATTATTATCAACATAATAATATTGTAAAACATAAATTAAATAATGTATAAATAAAAATAATATTTTGATTATACATACCAACCTTATACTAATACGTTTAAAGTAAATAAATAAAATATTGAATGATGCAATGTAATTAATAACTAATATGTGATGACTACAAGATTAACAATTAGTATTTAAAGAAACATTTTTTATTTTTCTAACACTTCTATCAAAACATAACAAATATTTTAATGTGTCGAGTTTACCTACTTTTATAAATAGAATAAACTAAATAATAATAATAATAATAACAATAATTGTAATAAGCTGCTTAATCAAACTTCTGACTGGCTGGTCCATCTAAATTTCTTATAACTTCCTGCCAGTCTCATATTATTATAATATGTTCTAAGAATAGCAAATATATTAAAAATAATAGCGTTGTAAAATTGAAATGGTTTTTTAGTCATGTTAAGCATAGTCGCACTTATAAAATACAATTTTTCATTAAACTTTGGCACTTTAATCAAATAGTAGCTACTCGAATTAAAATAATATTCTACTACCAATTAATAATTTCATAATATGGAAAAATTAACATGAATGGTTAAAATTACAATTTGACCGTCCTGCACATTCAATGAATAGAACGTGTTTTTAATCAAAATTGTATATAATAATTTAGTAATTTATTTAGTTACTAAAATATGTTCTATACAAATATTTCTACAATGAAAGTATACTTAATATAGTTAAAAGTTATAATATAAAATTAGTTATTACTAATTAATATATGTAATATTATATTATATAATACACAGTGTCCCCACGAGGATTTACTCTTTGTGAAGTCAAGTTACTTAATCGTGTGTAATTTATTATTTATGTCTCCAAAAATATAGTTAAATTGGTAAGTATACCTACGTTCTAGTAATACGATTAGTTATCGGTTTCTCATATATCAATTTATACTAATTGTGTTTTTGATTTTTTAAATGAATACATTTTTATTGTTAAATTAATAACAAAATGTTGCACATCTATTATAATTGGCTAAGAGCTATTTGATTTATTAAAAGAGAATTCAGAAGGGAAATTGTAATCAATAAATAGTAAGAAAATATAAATACTTTAAAAATCAGCTTGATGAAGATAAGGCGATGATGGTGGTGTACATAGGAAGGCTAAGGGGCTAAAGCCTCTCCCGTAGTCTGTGTTATGTGTATTTATAATGAAGTTATAATAAAAATAAATTATAAGATATTCATAGTTGAAACTTGATAATAGTTTCATATATACTAATATAGTTGAAACTTGATAATAGTTTCATATATTATACTAACATACATTATAATGGGTATCAAAAAACAATTATTTTGTATCAGAATACACAACGAGACGTTTCTAAAGTATGGTTATTGTAATGGTATTTGAAATAATTGTTATGTACCTATGTTATAGTAGTTATAAGTGCTTTGGAAGAGAAACTGTTCAAATTTATGTGGTAGAAGTTGGCCCATTTAACTTTCGGCCCTTAGAAAATAATGCATGTATAGTATAGTAGGTATTATTAATTTAGAAATTAGATTTGAAAGATTATATAAATCATTGCATTTGAAAAATGGTTCTGAGTGAAGTTCGGTACATAAGTATAATATTATTATCCTATTAATAATAATTTTCATTAATTTCCTCTTTAAAGTAGGTATCATTTTAAAATTATATTTATTATATACATATAAAATAAAACTATCATTATATGAAAACTCCTATTCCACACCTTCTATCCAAAGGAGTTGTTTCAATAAAGTAAAATATAATAATATACATTATTGTGAAACTACGAGATATCTGTTCCATTTTGAATTTAAGATTCACCTAAAATAATGCAATTAGATGACAGATGAGTAGACTAAATAATGATCTACCATGTGAAGTTTTAAAAAAAATACATTTTATGTAGTTTTTCATATATCATATACCCCTCCCTCCTGGACAATAATACATACATCACTGGGTGATCTATATAGTGATATGGATGATAAGTAAATAATCTATGATAATAAACATTATTTTATTTTATTTGATATTATTGATTAAAGCGTTTTTGTGTACACTGAAGATGATAACATCATTATCAAAATACGCATTTACCGAATAAAAGTGAATATTTTTGTGGAATCGAGTATTTCTTTTTATTAAACTCAAATACCGGCAAGTATGTACTCAAAGTTATAATTTATGTACAATCATTGATCATACGTTGATAATGTATTATTATATTTATATATACTTATAATATTTGTATTGCTACAAAATTAAAAAGTGTCTAAATGGGTTTACTAGATAAGCAAGTATTATTGAAAATATCTACTTGACCAAATAAAATAGAATTTCTTCCTTGTCACTCGACTAAAATTAAGAGTTAAATCGGTACTGGAATTAGTATGTATTTACTTAATGTGTCCAGTTAATCCAAATTTATTTAATAAATATTGTAGCTTTTGCCTTCTGGCCTTAGTTTTTGGGTAAAATTCTATATCTTTGTGTAAATCTGGTTTAATATTGAATTTAAATTATTTAAAAATTAATAAAATAATCTGATTAAAACATTTTTACTTGCTAGGAGATAATATTATTTTAATGAATAAATTCTCACTGGATTCACTGTATATTATATCATATTTATTACAAGGTATACTAAATATATTAAAATTAGTTATTTAAAATATCGATCATACCTTGATATGCAAAAAATCTTTAATATCAAAAGTGATTGCACAACCTTGAATTGGCGAGTCATCATCCTTTTTGCCGTCAAACGCGACGTTCGTGCGAACAGCAAACGCCACCGGTTTTGTCTACAATACAATTGAAAACGTTATTATTATACATATTTACATCATAAATAAAGTTTAAAAGTTGTGAAATTGTTTGAAAATCAATTAAAAAGGGTAAATTAATCATGGAAATAAAATTACAATGATTAATTATGAGTAAAATAAATAATTGAATTAAAATAATTTATATTAAATAATTAAAATAATTTTAAAAGTAAAATATTAATTAAAAATATTTGTATAATAATAAATAAAACATTTTTTTCATCTATTAGTTAAAGTTAAATTATACTTAATATTGTTTAACTAACGTTAAAGATGTTTTGAGAATTACCAGACCATATTATTTTCATACTTACACGACTGTTAAATAGTTGTGAACGAGCTCTGTGCTCATTTTCGCGCCGCAGCGCTTCTTTTTCAATGCCCAGAGACAGGTCCGCTGTATTTGTTATAACGTCTGAATCTTCGGATCCCTAATACGTAACAATAAAGTAGTTAATTTTATGATTGATAACATTGAAATTAAGTACTATCATAATTTGACAATATTGAATATACCTAATATTAACTGTTTTTTTTTTTTACAATCACGAGAAATATACTATTTTTATACAAGTCATTTTTAAATATTCAATGTGTATTTTGTTCCAATAAAACTTACTTAATTTAAAATTAATTTGGTTGATTATATTTTTAAAAAAATAAATAATACCAGTATAGAAATTTATATCCATATAACAATAATATGATACTGACTTAGTAGGAGTTCAATTTTGTTTTAGAAAGTAAAGAGGAATGTAGGAATTTGATTGTGAGTAAAATTTAGTAGCATTATAGAATTATTAAATTTTACCTACAATTATAAATACTAAAGCAAATAACAAAATTATTTCAAACTTTTTTTCTTATTTTTCTCCTTTGCCGTCTCATCAACTATTTGGGGTCTGCCACCTTAGTTCTATACTTTCACTTAACTCTTAATCTTCCGCAACTTCTTCATTTACCCCAACCTTCTTCATATCACTCGCCATCACACCTCCCACCTTTTTTTCAGTCTATCTCTTCCCCTCTTCCCCTCTTTCTATCAACATACATTTTCTTTACTAAACTTACTAGCTCTATCCCTTCCCTCCTTAATACATACTCGAGCCATCTTAATCTATTCTTTCTCATTTTGTCAACTAATGAAGCCACTTCTATACTACTTCTTATATACTTATTCCTTATTTTATCCTCTCTAGTCACTCCACTCATCCACCTTAACATATTCATCTCTGCTATACTCATTCTCTATTCTATCTTCCTACCTACTGACTAACATTCTCTTCTATACATCTTTGCAGGTCTCACTACTGTCTTATAAAATTTACCTTTTAACCTAATAGGGATTCTTTTGTAGTTTTATCACACAAAACACTTGACGTTTCTCTCCACTTCATCCAACCATATTTAATCCTGTGTTTCATATCCTCTTCAAAGTCACCATCTTCCTGTACAACGAATTCTAATTATACATATAAATAAAAACCCAATTTCTACAAAATAATTTGTTTTTATTTAACAAATACGTATTCCGAAAACAATGTTTTCATCTTCAGTGTTAAACAACTACTAGAGTATAGAAATTGGGTTTTTATTTGTATCTATAAATAATTCTACGAGTAACTCAACACCAAAATATAAAAAAGAATCTCCTAATTACTTGAACCTCTCAACCTCTCCCACTACATCCCCGCTCAATTTTATTCCTTGTCTTTCCCTATTCTTTCTGTATTCTTTTTGACCAAAATTATACTCTACATATTCTGTTTTACTCCTTATTCATAGTCCTTTACTTTCAAGAGCATTCCTCCATCTCTCAAGTACGTTTTTTCTAGGTAAATAAAATTAAATCTTATCCGATAAAAAAATAAGACGTTGTATTTGTTTATGTATATATAGATTATGGATAACTCATATTGTGAAATTAAAGCTTAACTAACATTAATTGTTTATAAATTATAATATGTACCTATTAACTTGTAAATATTTTAATATAATAAAAATAAAATGATAATATTATTTTATTAAATAATATAATTATTGTGTAATATAAAATGTATGTAGCTATATACCTACGTGGTAATATGGTATAATATATACCTACATATTACCAACTCGTAAAAAAAAATCATTATAGAGAATATGTTAAGAACCAATAAACCTATATTTGATAACGTGAATTGAAAAAATGAATTTAATTAAAAACTATATTATAGTAAATATAACTGACAAATTACATGAACTATATTATATAAAAAAGTAAAAATAAAATAATAGAGAATCTACAAAAAGTCGAAAATATAAAAAATAGTGTAAAACAAGGATGCAAATTGTTTGACCAACATTGTTTAATTTATATTTTGTAGAATCGCTAAAAAAACCTAATGAGAGGAGAAAGCAGCATAGTACCTAATAAAGACAAATTATATATTCGTATAGGCTGTAGATTTGGTGTTTTGTAGACGTCATCGCTATGCTAGCGGAACACAAGTTTGATTTAAAAATTATAGTACGAGAAAGCGAATAGGAAAAATTAAAACAGGAGTACAAGAAGACAAAATTAAATTCCGTTTAAAATCCGTTTGTAGCAAACAGAATCTCAACGAAAAGATAGGTAATATTAGCAAATTACAAAAATTACTTAACTATAACTATACCTGGCACTTAATATAATTTGGAAGCAAAATAACATGATGAAAATGACGCAATGGATATAAAGAGCAACATCATAGCAGGAATTCTATAAGATGAATATGACTTTTCACCAATGTGGTAAGGCTTAAGACTCCCACCAAGAGAAAAGGGGCGGTCCGTATGTTGGTAGAAAAAAAGTCTTTCATATACATTTTCCCCAAAAATCAGGGGACTATGGCTATATGGCCTGTTTCCGGTCCCGGATTTTCTTTTCACGGCCTTGCTATAAACTATATAGTAATACCAGCACAGCATTTATAAAATATTTTCGTGTGAATTGCGATATATAGATTTATAACATATAGACGTTCTTGAAGATAGACAGCAAAACATAGACATTTGGAACGTGGTAGTGGAGACGATGAATGGAAATTTTTTGGACACATAAAATAATTAATGAAGACGTATAATTAAGGATAAATATTCAGAAACGAGTAATTCCTATAGAAAACCATATATTGTGGAGATAAGGAAGAAGATAACTCATTTAAATAAAATAATTGCTAGAAAACTCGGAGGATAACCAAGGAAGAAGACAACCTTCTTCTATAGGTACTACATTAAACTACATATGTCAGATATGCGAAAAATATTCCATAAAAATTGGGCATTAACTAGTTAAAAGGGTAAATATCTTTAAACTTTTAAACTAAATTGGTTTTTTTTCCTGTAACTAATAAACATAACTACATTAAATGCCCGTAGTATCAACTTATATCTTAGATTACAAGCGAAGTCAGGAATGTATTTATTTTATCATGATGTGTGTTTTTTTTATGTAAAAAAATAATGTGTATAAAGTTTTTGGGTAGAAGTCGAACAGGAACTTTGGAGTAAAGATATTTTTGATAGGAAATCGACTCTAGTAGGTACTTTAATGTTTAATCCTGTCATTTTTAGATGTTTCCAGTAGTATTTTGAAGTATATAGGAATACTACATTTTATAAATTTTGGGAAAATATTAAACAAACTTGTCATGGTTACCTGTTTATTTTACATTATACCGAACTTCATTCAGAATCGATTTTTGAATAAAATGATTTATCTTTCACCGAGTTTCACACTGTCCTGCCCGAGAACTGAAGGGGTGATGAACCAATTTCTACCATCTATATCTGAACGACAGTTACTTTTAATAATCAATCAATCACGTTATTAGGAATTGAAGAATTTTCGAATTTGTCATACATATTTTAATTTTAATCCAAATATAATAGTAAAAATTCATTTTAATTTTAATGATTGATTACATGTTATAATGTATACATTTTATGTGTTATATGTTGTAATATTATATATTATATGATGTTATAAAACTCTTATCTAATAATAATGATAACAATAATAAGTATTATACATTTTGTAAAACTATTTTAAATTATTTCAAGAATAATTTTTATTTTTTATAAAAATTGATTTTTTAACTAAGTTAAATTAATAAGTTTTTCCATTATAACATTAATTGAACGAGTTAAAATTATTATTTCTCGACTATTAAAATATAGCTGTAATATTTTGAACGAATTCAACTTTTTAACTCATCCATTTTCAAATACATTGGAGAAACATTATTCGAAAATCTTAGAGGTTGGAAGTTGTAGTATTTGCATGTTTTTTATATACTTCTAACTTATAGAAAATGGAGTTTAAAATTAATTTCATATAACAATGGATTTAAATTTGAAATTTCATAATGCATATTTTTGCGTATTTCTTAATTTTTTTAATACGTTTTATCAAAATAAGTTAAATATTATTATTTATTAGATGTATTTTAACAAGACGTGGTTGAAGAAAAATATATGTTATGTAATTTCGTTAAATATTTAAAAATATTTTATTTGTATATTTAGCATTTTTAATACCAAACACCCAATATTCTTTTTCCAGTCATGCAGGTAATTTTTAATGCATTATTTTTTATTAAATATTCTTAAAAGTGTATTTTAATAATTTGAATATTTTACATATCGTATATTTTTATATACGATTAACATTTTTATGCATATTTTACATTTTTTTGTGGATACTTTCATATATATTTTATATTTTTTGTCCATTGTACCTCCTATAACTTCCGATTCTTAGTCATTATCGCCAGTTAAAATGATTGGAATAAATTAAAGACTAAACATTATACATTTAAATATTTTATGAATTCGAAGGTATATTAAATTATATATATACAGTGAGAGGTTATTTTTTTAAATACTTTTATTTCACTGTATAATTGACACGTTATATATTAGAACATATATCACTTTATATCATTATTGATTGTGTTCTGAATATTTAAAGCATATTCAGCAAATAAATATTTAAAAACGTGTTATCCATACTTGGTTACTTGGAAAAGGTCAAACATTGAAAAATAGATTTTTCGTAAATAGATCTACCAATATTATTGTATAATATACTCTGTATATAAATAAATTATAATGAAGTACGAATATTGAAATATGAAAAATATATTGATGTCAAACCAAATGTTTAGTTAATTATTTCAAATTTATAAACTATCGTATTATAAAGATCAAATAATGGTAAAATAATAATTTTAATGTTATTAAAGTAAGTCTATTATCATACCAAATAATCCATAATTGGGTAATAGCTCATTAGTTTTAATATTTAAAGTGAACGTAATAAAATTACATAGAATTAAAATATGTATTAAACAGAATAATTATTGAGGGTTTGGTTTGTTTCAGATGATTTTTTTAAATAATAAAATTTATGACAAGAAATCCAAAAAAAAAAACATAAAATATTTTGAATTTAATCATAGTAATTAAATTTTTCGCATTTATTACATTCGACTGTTTATTTTACGTTTTGTAGAATTTCGACTTCGAGGTAATATTTCAAATTTAGGTATATATTTTTCTTTAAAAAAACCTTTTAATTTAATAATAGATCAATTATAAAAAATATTCAATGGTGTCAAAATTGTTTTGAAATTTGAAAACAAGTTAATTATAAAGTTCATTTATAAATGATTCTTTTATGTAAAGTGAGTATCTATTAAGCTATAAAAAAATAAGTTGTATTCAAGAATTCGAATTTATTTGCGAATCAATAATATTTTAATACAATATTGATTATCTATCAATTTTATTTTCTACCTTTAATAAAGTACATTATATTTGAATATATATATTATGAATTTGATTGATTTAATTCAACTATTGCAAATATAATTAAAAATAATAGATATATTACATATTTTAATTATAGTATACCTGCTTTCAAATATGACAATAATGCTGTTGTTAAAACTAAAAGTTAGAGTTAAATAAAATAAAATATTTCCAAATGCTAAACCTATATAGTATTGACTGAAGATTAAAAACAACAAATACAATGTTATTAAATTTTCAGGAGAACGATTTTTTATTTTGTATATAATTATTATTTATTTTAAAGTTATCATTAAAATCAAATTAGTATAAAATTAAAGGGAATGATTAATTTATACATTTAAGTATAACATTGATAAAAAAAAATACATTTTAGATTCTGAGCGTGGCGAGGGAGACAGTGGTTTTACAATGATGTTTATTATATATATTTTTATTTTTTTTTGCTTTTAACAAATTTATTACCAGAAGGAATATTCCGATCTTTACACGCTTATATGGTTTCCTGTAGGAAATTTTATCTAGTTGGTACTTTAAGGAGGTCATTTTTCGATTTTCTCAATGGTTTTGTAATGCGTAAGGAAAAACTAAAAGAACTGATGAAAAAACGGCAAATATACGGTTTCGTCAAATCGAGATTTTTCATTTCTTCGTAATTTCGAAAATAATGACTGAAAATCTTTAAATTTCTATCCAATATTTTATTTAGTAATATAATTACGTTGATTAAGTTCTTTTAAATTTTTTTTAGCAATTTTGAGCTATTTATAGACATTTTAGTTTTCGAGGTTTCTAAGTCTTAAAAGTGATAATTTTGGGTTTTAAGGCCTGAAAATTTTATACAGCGTTAAATATACATTACTGTAATTAAATTTAAAAAATCTCAAAATTCTATAGTCACAATTTTTTTTTATAGTCGTTTTCATTTTTTCAACAAAATTATCAATTTTGAGGTATTTAAGTCCAAATAGTTGGTAAAATTATATTTTAAGACCGGAAAAATTTTAATATAACGTTAGTCGTGCATTAATTTAACTAAGTTTAAAAAAAATCTGAGGAAAAAAAGTATTTTAGATTTTGAGCGTAGCGAGGGAGCTAGTGGTATTACAATGATGTTTTTTTTTTTTTTAAGTCCACGCGCATTTCGCGCAGCCTCATAGTAATTTTGCACTTATGAAATTGCTGCTTTTTCCAGCTACATTTTGTTTAAAAAACAGGCGGGAATAATATTTATACTAGTACCTACTGTAGTTTTGAATAGAATTGAATGATCAATTATTATTATATCTTCTTTTTCTCATTCACCTTCTCTCCAAACTATTTTTATGCGATAAATAAAAAAAAAAAAAAAAAACCAAAAAGTGTATCATCTCTCAAAAAAGTATGATAATAGTGAATTCCTAAAGTTCTCAAACATTTTTAATTGACATTTTATATTTATTATCTTAATTGTTTTATTCAACTGTATGTCATGTGACCGTTTAATTATGTTACTGTTGTATAAATAGTACCTATTGTAATATATACACCAATTATAAATCGAATGGTTTACATAATATTTTGTTCGTTTTCAATATTAAATGTCTTAAACTGAACATTCGATGACACATACTGTATATTTTATCTAGTAATAGTTATGCAACTATATGATACTGAGCTATTATAAACATATCATATTACATTTTAAAATATACAATAAGGTTACAGTAAATCATATTTATTTCTACATAGTTTGATCATTGAATTCAATGATATATCGTTGCTTTCAAATGCAATATATCCACCAAGAGTATCCTTGTCCAGTAGCAAAGTGCATCCATCCCTACTGACCGGCTTTTTGTAATTATTCTTGACGAGTACAATTATTCAATGAAGATAAAAAAAAAAGCTTTATCCATAGATTTTCCACTCTCGCTAAACTGTTAATGTTATCTGCAGAAGGCTGTTTTTAATTTTGCAATTCGATGGATGTTTATAATATATAGAGCCTTTTTTTTTTTTTTTTTTATCAGAATATATTAGTTTAAACTAACATTTAAAAAAGTATATATATACGTATTATTATTATTTATATAGGTATATATTTTTGTATACATCGATGCGATTGGCTTCATGGCAAAACCTCATAAGTCGAAATTTGGTCAGCATTTTTTTTAATGTTTTTTTTTTATTATAGATGCACTGTATTTTTGTACATATTTTGATATCATTTTTGTCCGATCCTTCCAGTATTTTGACATTTTATCACTTAATTTCAAAAACTCGTAATTATGATATTAAAATAAAAATCACTTAAATTAACTTACGAGGTTTTAGTAGTTAATTATTATTTTTCGATGGCTTCATAGCAAAACCTCTTAGTCAATTTTCCATTATTTTACAGGAAGAATTTACAAAATGAAAAATGTATGAGTATTGAGTATACATGTATTATTCATGTATAAATGAGTTGTTTGAAGGTGCATACATTTTTTATTTTTTATATTTATTGGTTCTTTATATAAGTTTTTTACTTGAAATAAACCAAACTTTTTTGTCTATGAGGTAAATCTTTCCATTTATCGTCCTAACTTATTTTGTATTGAATATAAATATCAGGTTTGTATAAAGAATCAATAAAAAAAAAATGAAGTTTATGCATCTTCAGCAAATCAAATGTGTGTTACCTATGCATACTTGGCTATACTATGATAATTTACCTCACGCTAGAGATAAAAAAACAAAAGTGATCTAGTTTTATAAATATTAAGGTTATAATTTTATTCTTTTACCATTATAATTAACATTAATTTAAGAAATGTATCCAAATTGTGTAACTTCTAAGTTATTTAACTCATGTATAATTACTTAATCATTATTTTAAGTACAAATTGTATTTGTTAATTGACAGTTATTAAAGTGATAATCATATTAAGATGTTGATTATTTTTATACAAAATTGTAATATTGGATGTTTTAGAATGTATAACTTTGTTATTATTTTTTTCAAGTATGTTAATTGGGTTAATAAGTATTTAAGATTATTTTAGATATTTTAAGAAAATGAAATAAATACAAAATAATGTTATAAAATAAAAATAATGTAATTAGTTAATGTATAAATATAATATTATAAAATAATTTTACACATTTCATCAAAAAATTATTGCCGATTTAATTCTAAAAACGCTTTTCTAAACAGTTTCAAAATACGACAATAAAATTATTTCATTCTAAGCCATCATAATATTAAATTCAATTATTTTAAATTAATTAAAAAATGTAATTATTCATGAACACTTAAGTATATACAAACATTTTTGAATATCATGATCAATGGGTTAAAAAATCTATTATTCCAAACCTCACAACTATTGCAAGATATTGATTAAGGTTTCAAACAAATTCCAGGTTTTAGAATGATCAAATGGAGCAATTATCATTGTCTTACATTTTTCCAGACCTAAATACCGATTAAAATTTTTCTATCAGTAAAGTTTCAGTAAAATTTGAATTTTTTCTAATCCATTATTTTGTTTTTGGCTTTATTCAACAATTCTCAGGATAGATATATATTATATAAATATACGTTGTTCTGATTAAAAAGACCATGAAGTCATAATTTTGTTTAAGCGAAAAGCACCAGCTGTATATATAGCAAATTGAATGGATCGTATTCCAAGGCTCAGTTTACACGTCGGATTTGGGAATTCGAAAAATCGGTAAAATCATAACCGTGTTGACGATAAACTGACTTTTGAGGGAAGACTACTGGTTTTTAATTTCAAATGTGGTGTAATATCAGTTTCATCGAATATCCGACGATTTCATTTAGAGTATAATGTTTCGACTCGAAATATGATCCAAATACGTCCTCGTCAAAGGCCGTCAAAAATCGATTGAAAAATCAAGTTATATATTACATTTAATCTTTTATTCAAGTATAGCGTTTAAAATCAAATAAACAACTGCCAGTTTATACACACAGTGGGTTTGATAATGAACCTAAAATATGATTTAAGACTATATAATATTATTGTGTTTTTAGACTGGGTAATTTTTTTTAACGGATTTAAGCTGAGTTTATTAATTGGAAAATCCAATTAATTTTTGTAGTACAAGTGGACGTTTTTATAAACTGGGTTCGATAATAATTTGATAAACGGTTTTAATACATATGAAAATAAATAGGTTTGAGATTTGGTTTTCAAAACCGGTCATAAATAACTTTTTTCTCGGTTAACCACATTTAAATGAGTTTTTAAATAAAATTACTATCTTTATGTAATAATATAATCTATATGCACTTATTTACTTAACTATGTATTCTAAAAAATAACTTAAAGCAAATAGTAAAACCAATTATTCTAAATTATATTAAGAGGATACTACACTAACACATTTTGGTTGTGAAATAGTACTTTCGTTTTAATAATTCAAATGATACTAAGTATACAATAAAAATTGAGATATAAATTAAAAATTATTTAAAATATGAAAATATTTTTAGTGTTTTGTTAGAATTATATTTACAAAATAATGTTTTATTTTTATATTTTATATATTTGAATATTTACCAAGTAAAACTTCTTTCTACGCAATATTTCTAATTTATTTCTACGTTTTTTTTTAAAGTAACATATCATTTGAATTTCAGGTATCATGTTTTTTTTATAAATATTGTGATTACATAACAATAAAAAATGCTATTGATATATTTAAATTATTTTAATTTGTTTGATTTTCATTTTTCTTAAAATATCATAAAAATGAATAATTATAATATTTATGAATATTTAATAATAAATTAACTCGTGTATATAAATAAACAACTGAGAGTCTTCATCTATAATGTTATTTTTTTTTTAATGTAATTAGCAGTAAGGACTCTATATAAAGATGTTTTTCACTTTATTTATATTTATATGTATTATGATTTATAATGTTGTATAAACGCTCTATCTTATACGACAACGGATTAATAGTTAATATAATATTATCTGATTATTTATTATCTTAAATGGTTACGGGTACAAACTGTAATTTACTGGCGTAAATGGTAAATAATACATGGTTGCTTTGGTTGCTATAACTTATAATCCATAAAATTAGTGAATAATTTACTAAATGTTCTTACATTTTTATTACAATATATTACAATAATACAACAGAAAATGAGGTTAACCTATTTAACCTGAAAACACCATTATTTTGGTTAAAATTCTTCAAGAAATCAAATGTCTATACTTACATAGAAGCCGGATAAAAAGTTATATTAATTTAATAAATAATAAAATGAAGATGCTTATAACTTCTTTATCCTATTTTCGATCTATATATAAATATTATCATTTGATTTTTTGAAAAATTCTTACTTTAATTAATGTATCGTATTATTTTTTGATTTTCTGACATCATCCATTTTATATTTTAGAGCCAAAAGGTCCAAAAAGGTAAAATAGGTTAAAAAGAAAAGGGTCAAATATCGGGTCATATATCAATACGTATTATATATTTTTACCATGATTTTGATGGTATCAATATTTTTTGGTTTAATTAGAATATTTTATTAGATATCATCGGAAAACTTCGATTTTACTCTGAATAAAAAAAACTTCATAATTTGCATATTATACTGAATATGATTAATATATGAGAGACTACACCATTCTTTCCACCTATATATCTGCGAATAGATCTGTTTGAACAATTACAATTATTATTATTATCATAATTGAATGATAATAAAATAACAAAATTTGAAAAAATAGGTGACGCATAAAATTAATTTTATAATTATGTAACTTAATTTCATAAAAAATACCTCGATAAGTGAGTGTTATTTGTAATGAAAGAGTTACTCGTTTAAATTTATATCTATTATATCTATGTTTTTTAAAAATAATTTTAAAATGAAGGGGAGGTCGGCTTAGTATGACATATCAGTATTATGATTAGGAATGTTGTTATTTGATGAGCAAAGAAATTCCTTATATATGCATTATATAGACTCATTGATATTATTCCAAACATTGATGACTTATATAATATATTATATCTTATCAAAGAATTGATAAATAAAAACATGTTTTTCATGATAATGATTTTTTTTTTCATCATTTTATTAAATTAATTTTAAAATATAATAATACTTGTATTTAACATTTTTGCCATCCTATGTTGTAGAATAAAAAGTAAGCTATCACCTAACAATATAATAAACTTGCCTACTCATATTAGTTATATGAAAAAATAGTTTTAAAAAAACTTTTATAATATCGGCAAAATAACATAGTGATATATTTATGAATATTGCGTTATTAATGATCTAAATGTATTGTTAAATATCGATACAGATTATTTAATTTGTTTAAATAACATAAAATCAATTAAATTAAACAACTAATAACTAATATTTGTATATATTTGAAAAAAATATAATTAATGAAGGTATTGAAAGTAGGTATCTAATTTTACCCTGAGTGATCGGGTAAAATGACATAGAATATAATTTTTTTAAATAATACATTTTTTAGACATTTGTTCATCTATATTTGTGCACGGGATAGAAGTAAGTTTGTAGTCCAAGTTTCGGGTTTTAGCTCATAATATTAACATTCAAAAGTCAAGTTTAAAAAATGATATTTCATATTAAATCTGTCTCCCTTATATTACATTTATGTGAATGAAGTTCAATTATATTTGGTCTCCATAATAAATGGATATAATTTGAAAAAAAAAAAATTAAAAATAAAACGAAAACGAAAAAAAAACCATTTAAAATGGCATCTGACAAAAAGTTGTAGCTATTTAAAAAAAATCTAAATCTATACAAAAGTCTGATCATTAGGGGGTTCTTTCATTTGGCGTCACTAGGGGCGACAGTACTTCGCACGTCGGGTAGGATACTGATGGTGGATATATTAAATTTTACAGCAATGATAAATCATTGCATTCGATAAAAAAAAAAAAAAGTTTCTGAACGGAGCTAGTCTGAACGGAGTGATGTTTTATTTTTTAGTGAGGGATGGACAATCAAAAAGACATCTCTCTAATGTATCAACTATATATCGTAATAAAGTATCGACTATATTCTATACAAAAGTATAGGAGGTATCTTAAGGTCATTCATTATAATTAGAAAATCGTCAATATTACGTAGGTACCTATATACAAATATACAAAATAATATACCTATTATGTATTATAATTTGGCTTAATATATTTATTAAATAATACATATTAATATGCTATAGTATTAATATAATAATATTAACAACAATATATTAAAATTTTTATTACCATGACAAATTATATATATTTATATTTTTTACCTATAATTATTATCTAGTATAAATCATTTTTTTTTATTACTAAAGAAATATAATAATGGATACTAGAATCCAACAACATCATAGAAAACGTTCATTTGCGTGGCATAATGCATATTGCATGCGTGTATAAATACGTTATCTATTGTTTACTAGATGACAGACTTAGCATTTTTCCGGTCAATAATCTGACATTATTTCTTGTAAGGGATAATAAAAAAAACGTATTTTGCATAACCGTATGGAATATATACATCTTATTTTGTAAATATCAGAAATTTACGATAACAGACAGATAATAATTTTACTTGTACTTGATCTTTATAAAAATAAAAATCAATAGCCTCTTTGCTCTGCACAGAATCCTATACTATAATAACTCTATTCTCAGACAATGTTTTATAATAAGGTTATAAGATTTCATCGAAAGAATATTCTTCTCTTTAAAACTTAAAATAAGCGTATAACTTCTAAATTAAACTTAAACACCATAATTAAAATTATAATCAATATAATTTTTCCATTAATAGATGTTCCATTAGTAGATTAAATTGATTAAAATCAAGTGTGGCGCATTTTCTTAACGAAACAAATATCAAGGAAGGAGAAACGATCCACCCGTGATTATCTTCTTATGTACTCCACTGAATCAGACAATGTTATATGATAATATAATTAGATTCGCCATTTTTATAGTACCTGTCTACTAAAAAAGATAGTTTTGATAAGGTTTTAACAAAAAAAGGAGAAAAATCTCATAGCTCGACCAATGCACCATTCACTAGTATAAATGTGTATTGTACGACTTTTGGTATAATTTGTTAGCATAATAATATGAGTGTACGTCCATAAATATATTTTGGTCTATGTGCGAGTTCTTTATTTTCTTGCCTTTTGTCCTCTGAAAAATAAAATAGGAGTATCTATATGCAGTGACATTCGGTAATGTGCGCCAAAAAAGAGAAAAAACAAAATAAACCCAAGACGTATCGTTATTATAATATATTATTCGAGACAGTCTAAAACGTATATATTATATAAGTACAACGAATTGCATTATTTGGTCATATAGAAAAAGATTTATTTTTTATATTTTACACGACCGAGGAATTTGATAAATATTTCTATATATTTTATAATTCTGAAAACGACGAGATTTGTTCAAAAATTGTATTTGACTAAATATAAGTAAGTGATTCTTTGTTTCCATATAAATGCAAATTATATTACTTAAAATATCTAAATAAGTATAAATAACAACGTAAAACCACAACATAAACTTGTATTGTGTACGTGTATGCATTGGCGGCTGGTGAGTAAAATAGTCGGTGGTGCACATTTATAAAATATTATACAATAGCAAATAGCAGTCTTGTAAAGAATACTTTTACTTTATATTCGGTATATTATGTATTCGAATAAGTGGATGAAAAAGTATTCAAAATACGTATTCGAATACTTTTCAAAAAATGTATTCTGAAAAAGTACGTATTCAAATACTTTTAGAATATATTTTTTTTTTTTTGCTCCTAATTTTAGTCAGTAAATGGTTTTGCGGTTTCATAATTAATATTTGATGATTCAATATTTTACTATGTCTATATAAAAATAAATGTGTGTATATATGTTGGTTCTATCATCATAACTCTGGAACATCTAAAGCAATTTCAACCAAATTTTGTACACACATGACTTCCCTACTATATGGAAAAAAAATATAGTAAGATAACACCTAGTGATGAGATAGGAAGGGGTGATATGTAAAATAGTCAAAAATGACAATATATATGGAAAAGTTTACGGGCAACAATGGTCAATTGGTAATATCAATCAGCTATATAAATATAATAATTAATTAAAAAATAAAACTGTTGAAAAATTAGCCATTTAGGTATAAAAATATTATTTTAAAGTATATTATAGTATAGGTATATACAATATATACATATTACATATATAATATTTTATTATAATATGAGTTTTGAGTAGGTATATTCCAAATTATAGCCGCACAGGTGAACATCAAAAATCGACACATGCCGTAAACAATGTGTTAAAAATTGTTTTGTCAAAATATATTTTTCTAGTTCAGAAAAATTATTTTTTACTGAATAAAAAATACGAAAAAAAGTATTCAGAATACGTATTCGAGTACTTTTTACGAAAAATATTTAAAATAGTATTCGAATACGAAAAAAGTATTCAAAAACTTCTATTCAAATACTTTACAAGACTCATAAATAACATGAATCAAATAAAGCAAAACCAATATTATATTTATTTTACCTACTAGTTTCACCGGAAAACACAACTTTTTATTATTTACATCGCAACCACAGATCCAATAACTGTTTTCGTATAACTCCATAACGAAACTTATTTTATCTTTACATTTTGACTCATTCACAATAGTTAATTTTGGTTTTGGCCTACCTTCATTTTAAATCGCGATCTTTTGTTCAATGATAATGATGAATAATTTGGGTTTAATAGATTATCCAGGAGAACTCTAACTGAATTTTGTTTAAACATTTTTATTTAGTTTTACATTTTAATAATATACATACACACTATGTAAACTTTTTATTTAATAAAAACACGTACCTACCTACATTGGTTATTTAAAATTAATAAATTTAAAAGACCAACAAAAAGAAAAAAAAATTCACGATAATTCATAGATAGGATAATTTTAATTATTGATAACACGATCAGCGAAGATAAAATATAGGTAGGTACGAGTATCTATCTAAATACCACAACGTAGTCTACCGGAAGTACTCGGGTCGCCGTGATATTTACTCGCCGTAGGCGACAGATCCACTCACTGCAGGCAGCTGAACGGCGTACATTTCGTTTATGTACTACCATTCAATATTATCAAACGAATTATTGGAGTAATAGGAATATAAAAATCAAATGCGCATGGGCAAAATGGAGCACATTTAGATTGTGCACCATCGTAAATATTCGGCTTAGACGTTGACCCGCCGCGCCGGTCAACTTTGTTAATCGTTACAATTATACAACTACTGCAATCTTATGCAAAATTATGGATGACAATTTGTCTGGGCTTGTAACATTTCCAAAATTATTAAATTGTTCAAGAGAACTCTACACACATATTTGTTGTCCCTGTCTTACCGCATTCTTACTACAGTTTATTTATAATTAATATTAGAGTAAATTTACCTATTATTAAATTTGTAGGAGAAAATATAAACTATGTTTGAGCGTGGAATTTTTTTTTAATTTCATTTTTAAACCAGTTATAAGTAGTTAAATAATTAATTTTTTTTAATGTATATAGCTAGTTTTAAAAATTAAATTTAAAATTAAACTCTACGCTAGAGCATAGTTTATGGTTTCCTCTATACATTTGATAATAGGTTAATTTATTCTAATATTAACTATAAATAAACTGTAGTAAGAATTTCGTACATAGATTTGCTATTGCTATTTGTATATTGGTATGCGTATGTAAGACAAAGACAACAAACGTGTGTGTAGCGTTCTCTTAAGTACAATAACTAAATTGTACACATGTTCTTGTTGAAAAATCTCAGTTTTAATAATTTTTTCGTAATTAGAAACTATCACTGTAACCTGAAAAGTTGTTTTTCCGGAAAATGCGTGAGATTTACCGAAACTGATAATATCTAGAAAAATATGTTAATAAAACATTTATTTCTATTTTGAATTTTGTGATTTAGATAATCGTTCATATATACCTTATTCAACCGAATGAACTATTGATAAAGAGCTAGAAAGTAAGCATTCAATTTTTAAAACTATGTATTCATTTATTAATCTTGAACTCAAAAAGTTAAGAACAGAAGGGTTATTAATTACTTGTATGTATGATTTTAGATTTCTGATGGAGAAAACACATTATTTTCTGTATATATTTGACATATAATATAATACACATATGTATAAGGAAGGTAAAAAATTTAACAATAAAATTTTCAATTTAAAACGATATCCATATTATCTTGAATAATCGTTTACTTGAATACTAAACATTGAACGCCAAATATTGAATTTTAAAATTATTTCCATACTATATTGAATAATTAATAGATATTAAATAAAAGATGAAAATGGTTATAAATATTTAATATATTATAATATCCATTACTCTTCAGAAAGTTACCATAAAGTTTATGCCAATCAATATTTTTCTGTTGATTATTTTGAACATTCGCATATTGCCTGTTTAAATTTGAAGCATTGATGAATTAATTTGTTTAAATAGGTAATATTCCATAATTTATTTAAATTATGACTACCAAAATGTTGTCGCCCAATCAAGATTTTTATTGCTAAGCTATATTACAGAGGTACATATACGTATAATGTTTTCCTGTTGTGTCTAAATTTGAAACAATATTTCGAAATAAATAACATATTTTTTATTATAAGAAATGATAATTTACGTGTGTATGTTTATTGTACGTATATATTGACCGAGCATAATTCAATATTGAATTTTGATGGTTTATATTATAAAAGTAATTAGATATAATTCGAAGTCGAATATATTGTAAAATATGTTTTTCTACTCTAACAGTTTACTTTATTCAATATTAGTAGAAATTATCTGGAAGTAATTGAATATATATGAAAAAAAATCAAGATATGCAAACATCATCAATTGATCTCTTAAACGAATTTGATTGCTATTTGGTTATTTTAACATGAAGAAACATCTTGAAATCTCGACACCAGATAGGATTGTTGATAAATTCGAATGCTTTTTCATTTTTAAATTCGAACCACTGAAAATACTTAAACTGTTCTCAGTAGCAATAAGTTAAATAAAAAGTAGTAATAAATTAGATTTACAAGTTTCGTTCCATCGCTAAAAGTACTCGTGCACCGTCTTGCAAACGTAATTGCATTGCAGTAGGTATTTTTACCTAAAAGCAAATAAAAGGTGTCCGAAACCCAATACTTTATAGTTTATATTAACTACCCGATAAATTGGATTTATTTGTTGTTGCCATGATTTTTGCTTTGTCTTTTATAAGTTTTTCTTAAAAGTTAAAACAGTTAAAACAATTTATACATTTTTGGTAAGGAGGCTGCACTTGACTGTGATTTAAGGAGTTGAGTATAGGACGTTTATTAACATTAAAGTAATTTGGTGACTTGTTAATTTATGAAATGTAAATTACAGACTATCTTCAATGGCTTCATATATTTTGTAGAATCGTATCCATTGCGGTACTCCTTTATAAATTTATATACTTTCATAAATACCGACACAAGTCAATATTATGAAATCCGTTTGAAAAATTAAAATCCGTCATACATAAGTCTTACAGTTTTATTAGCAAGTTCTAAATACTAAATTTTTTTAACGATTGGAGCCCTCTTATTTTTAATTACATAAAAATTAAATTAATAATTTTAAAACAAGTTTTGAAGTAAGGTATGTATATAACAACTCAGTAGATAATTATAAAGTTATTTTTCAAAAATCAGTTATTCTGCCAATTGATGTGTAGGTATTATCATTTTATATGTGTAGCCGTTATTTTCTGTTTTCGATATTTTGTTTTTATTTTTATTAGGATATCATATAAATAAATAAAATGTATGATATATTGTATGATCAAATACATTTTTATTTTATTACATTTCAAATGATATTATATCCGATCAATTAAAAATAAAAATCAGTATCATAATATAATGGTATATTGTATATATATTATGTACAATAATTTTTTTAATATTATTTGTTTTAGGTAATCACCAATATAAATAGTTATAAATAGTAGGTATAAGCTATTTATTTATTTTAGCTTGAACTGATAAAAATGTATACTTTTTAGACCAAAAATCATCTAGTCCCAATATGGAAATTATAGGACATAAAAGAAAAAAAAACAAAAATTGCATAAAAAAAATCAACTTGAATTTATGTCAGGGAAGTAAAGTCGTTTAAGACAATAAGTTGAGAAATATAGATAAAATAAAAACAATTTAGCAATGATTGAATTTAATTTAATTTTATAAAATTTAACAAAAGTATCTTATTAGTTTTTACCAGATAATAAGTAGCCAAATGTGACCTAATGATTTAAAGAACAAATGTTATGTTTAAGAAGTTGAACAAGAATTATTAGGTAAATATTATTATAAAATAATATTTTGTTGACATTATTTATTGTCGTTATATACAATTCATACTGTTGTATATTTGAGACATATTTAAAATTTCAATTTCAATTTAAATTTTTGTAAAATACTATTTAATAATGTAAGTATATTTTTTTAACTGTTTAATATTTATACTTCATACTTTTTATAAAATAAAAATATATATATTATTTTGTAGAACGTTAGCTCTTAGAATGATTAAATCATATAATTATTATGTTAGAAAACGTAATTGAAATAAATGTAAATGACATCAAAATAACAACGCAATACGAAAATTCAAAAACATTAAATTCTACTCAATGATGACTTAATCCAATCTCCATAGAAATACGAACACTAAAAGGATGGAAGTCACGAATTTTCACTTAAATAAAAGAATAGAAATATACCATTCAATATGGAGACTGTATATTAGCATACTATAACTCGAGTCGCAGTTACCTTTCATTGAACTGCGATTAACAAGAATCGTCACACAAATACAAAACAAGGAATAATATTATTAAAATATTGGCAGGCTGTAACTAGCTTCCACTGAGCCCTACAAATATCTCCATTAGCACTAATATACTTAGCAATAGAGTATGCTACCCCTGTTTGGTTCAATAGTGCATACTATTCTAAGATAGATATTCAATTTTATTAAATTTTCCTATGTGCACTATCGCTAGTACTGTAAGGTCCTCCTAGGGTTAGATTAGTTATAATAGTAATTACTCCTAGTCAACGTGATCACTGATGAGTATCATCCATCTGTCTCATATATTAAGCTGAATGGTTACTACAAGATAATGGGCTAAATAAACACGTAACAATAAGCTTTCTCCAATTCACAACAACATTCCTATGAATTACACTTTTAGACTTAAGCCTTACAACCAAAAACTTTATTGAAAACCAATTACACGAAATGGAGATCGTTAAACTCTAATATCCACTCTAATATCTTGATCAAGGACAAAATTTTCCCAAATCTTTGGCCTTACGCTAAGACGATGAAAATAGGCCACTAATAAAATAATATCAAATAATAGAATAAAATCCAAACTTGAAATGGGAGAAGTTGAGAAATGTTTTTAAAATGAAGAATAAGATATTGTTCGGCATGAAACTAAAGCCATCCAAGTCAATGGAACATATTATAATATCCTGCCCAATCAGTGCATTCAATCGGTCAATAGAAAATCTTTGTTCAAAATCTGAAATGAAACACTAGTTTGTATTAGTTCACTTGATCTTTACCAATAGAAAGTGTTTACTCCTTAACGTTTATACCATTTGACATTTTACCAATATTTATATTTTAGTGTTGAGTTACTTGTAGAATTATTTATATATGTAAATAAATACCCAGTTTCTACAAAATAATTTGTTTTTATTTAACAAATACGTATTTCGAAAACAATGTTCTCATATTGTTAAATAAAAACAAATTATTTTGTAGAAACTGGGTATTTATTTATATATTTACCAATATTTGTTTGATATTACCTATTTATGTTATGTTTGTGTCTATTTTTATTATTTATCTTATAATATACTTAATTTTTATTGTATTAATATTTCATTTAGTTTGGTTTTATTCTTCCATTATGTTTTTTACTACTAATGATGTAAAATTATGGTAGTAATCATCTGGGAGAATATCCTCCAAATTTGAGAACTATTGATGATTTTCTTTATTTTTTTCATATTTTATAGATTTAAAAATTATATATAATGTTTTCGCTAAATTAATGGATTTTAATATTATAATTGCTTATAAACATAAAGGAAATAATTGAATAACTTATCTAAAGACAAACGCTATTTCAACCAAGCAGTTACTCAACAGATGAATATGTAGTCGTAGTATCAAATAGGTATATAAATTTAACGAAATAATTAACGCGAATAATAACTTTGGATGATGTCATTTCAAAATTTTAAATGTTCTGATTCCGACGCGATTTATGTTAAAAATGATTGGTACTTCTTAACATTTACGTCTTGTATTGCACGAATATTGATACGCCATATAATTATGATAATCTTTTGATGATTAATTTTTTTGTCTTTTATACATGTTAAAAGGTTCAAAGATTTATATATACACAACTAACGACTGTACTATATACTGTATTATATATATATATATATTTTAACCAATTGAATGGTCAGTGACGTGTGAAGGGGATTTTTAGGGTTCAACCACTTGTTGTGTTTTAATATAATACTGTGAAATTAATTTAAAACTGTCGTAAAATGCGTATTTTTAGGAGCATACGTTTCAAACCTAAAAATCCTAAAAAAATGCCTAAAAAATGTATAAAAATACAAACATTACTTTAAAAAAATCTAATTTATTATCTAAAACAATAAAAAAAACCTTTAAAATTGATTAAATTACTGAAGTTATACAAGGTAAAATTAGACTATTTAACAGAATCACTATTTTTTTCTATTGAATATTTTTAAATTATTATTACAGCTTGGCGCTATGACTTAAATACTTTTAAATTACATTTTAATGTTTAGGAATTCGAAATAAAAAATGTGAAATTGTATTTAAAAAAAAAATAAAATAAAAATCAAGATAGCCATTTTGTAAATCTAATTTTTAAAAAAATTTTTGAGTCCAATTATTTTTAAACAATTTTTAAAATTCGTGAAAATGTGAATATTTTTGCCGCTTATCCATCTAAAATAATTGCGGGGTGCATTCAATATTAAAAAATATTTTTCCATGAAATGCGGTCTGATTCATGATAACAATTTTATC
The DNA here is from genome assembly GCA_025469235.1 of Pemphigus obesinymphae. Taxonomy (NCBI): domain Eukaryota; kingdom Metazoa; phylum Arthropoda; class Insecta; order Hemiptera; family Aphididae; genus Pemphigus; species Pemphigus obesinymphae. Next base: position 63,000 of record JAIPRL010000822.1, on the reverse strand, counting down.
ATTTTAACATTTTTATCTGCATTAGGTATTATATTTATATGATGTATTTTATATTTCATATTTGTAATTTTTTTCAAACTTTTTACTGTGTAATAACATTTTAATTTTAAAAAAGTACACTTTTTAAAATTAAAATGTATTCACAAATGTTAAACTGTAACTAAAAAATATATATATTATTTAAAGTAACAATACAAAATATATTACGTAAAATAATAATAATTAAAAAATATATATTAATAAACTCCTGGTTTTTGATTATTAAAAAATATTTTTAAAAACAACCTAAAACTAAAAAAACTGACATTAAAAATCCAAAAAATGCTAGAAAATGTAAAATAGGTAGTTAAAATTCACAATACTTTATCAACTCTAGTCAAATTATCTGAAAATGAATAATTATTTTAAAAACTACAAACAAAAATGTATATTTATCGATAAATATATTTTAAAATATTTGCAATTGTGTGTTTTGGGCCAAGACAAATCACATAAAAAATGTAGATGGACCCGGGCCTACCCGGCCCTCCCGCTGGACATGCTACTGGTATTTAAACCTGCAAATTATATTTGTAATAAAATATTTTGAAAACAAATAAGCAGGCAGATTTCACCTTTCCCGTATACAATCTGGACGAATGGATTCATTTTTATCATTATATGGGTATTAGGTACCACGGTTGTAGATAGAAAAATGTCTTATTTGCCACTATTACTACAACAATAAATTAGCATTATATTCATTGAATTATGATGACAGATGTAAAATTGATTAAAAATTAAAATCAATACAATAACACTCTGTGGCCTGTACCAACCTACCCATGCAAGTTTTTTGTACACTTTTACTAATATAATATCTAATAAATAACTACAACATTGACAGCCATCGTCAATAATTTATTGCCTTTGAATTTTTGTATTGTCATCATTAACAATATGAGGTTTTCACAGAAATTCATCAAATTTAAAAATATTAATCTTCGTGTTTGTTCTTTGTTTTGTAATATTTGAGCTCACCCACCCTCCAAAAAATGGCAGGAAAATTAAAAAAAATTTGTGCCATGATCAAATCCGAAAAGGTCAGGTTGGTGACACCGAGACTTCATTATTTATTATTTATTCTATTTATTTTTTTCTATTCTATTTTATTATTTATACAAGTTTATTTGTTATTTACCAATTTATAACAACTTTTCGTTATACTTTTAAAAACAACCATGGAAAATTAAAAAATTACCTTTATAAAGTATATTAACTAAAATTAATTTTTATCAGAAAACTGTATACCTACCTGAAAACTCTTACTTCTTATTCCTTCTACACGAAAAAGTGTACATACATGAAAAAATTAAAAAGTAAACCAATATATTTTTGGCTTCGATCAGAATATAAAATTAACACATATTAGTTTCAAATTCACAAATTCATAAATTCAAAGAAGTTTAATGAATAATAAATAGCTTTCATTTAAAAGTTAATATTTAATGAGTAAATAATTTAAAAATGAAAAAATGTTCCATTAGAGAGGATTCAAAGCTTTAAAATATTGTAAATTATAAAATGTAATACATAGGTACGTTTACTAAAATTACACCTTTTAAAATAAATAAGTAATCATTTATAAATGATTATATTATATTTGAATTTCGATTCAAATATGTTAGGATAAACTCATAAAATTATTTTATTGTCATGTGTATTTTGATATTTTTATAAAATATTATTTTGTATCACATGGAAAAAATGTGATCATTAGCATGAATAAAAACAAGTGATAAAATAACTTTTCCAACATTACATCTTTTTATATTCATACATTTTTCTTAATTTTCTAACAGTAATATATAAAAAAAAAATTTAATAAATAGTGGTTTTTTAGATTATTTCAAGATATTTATTTGAAAACTAAGAATATTTTTAGTTTATTATTTACGCATAAGTATATATAACGAAAAGGTTAACAGTCTTTGATAGAAATATGATATAAAAACAGTCTACGGGAAAGGTCACGAGAGTTGTAAAATATAATATTTAAATATTAATTTAGTAGATATACTTTTAAGTTTTATTGATAAATTTTAAAATACCAAAATACTTCATCCATATTTCTAAAATAATTTTAAATGGTAAATGTATTAATTGAAAATTCAAGTATTTGTTTAAAACATTTTTAAAACAAAACAAAATATATATAAATACCAACCTATATTTCTATTTTAATGATTATTAAAATCCTATTTTAAATTTTTTTAAGCTTGAATAAAATACATACTCTACGAAATTTTCAAGGGTTTAGAACCAATATTTTGGTATTTATGAGGAAACAACCATTATTTTAACCAGTATTTTTTTATCATTTTTCGATAGTTTTTTCTGACGTATTTTCAAAAATCAACAAATTACGTCTTCAAAGTACCTTCTTATAAAATTGTGTGCTAAAAAATATTTAATCATGACATTAGGTCTTCTGATTAATAAATTACTCACATACATCATCGTAAAAGGAAAAAAAAATTTTGCCCTTCTCAGAATCCAAAATTTAGTCATTATACTCATTTTTAGTGCATTATTATTACTTTTTCAGTGATCACACTCTATTCCAGTTATTAATATCTAAAAATGCTATCTACAAAAATGAATTATAGGTATTTAAATTTTTTAATTTAATATATTTTGGTTCTGGGGTACCTCTGCCCCCCTTTAAATACGCTATTGTAAATATTTACTATTAAAAAAAAAAAAAAGAGATGAGGGTGAAACCCTTCACGTTTTTTATGTACATATCATATCATATCAGATGTACATGTATATCTGAACTATATGAAAGTTAAGCGAAAAAAAAGTTATAATTATAATAATAATAATAATTAAGTATATAATATTAGACAAATAATAAAAATGGACAAAAGACATAATATAGTATACCTAATCAAGTATAGCAAATTTAAGTACCTATTTACCTTGAACACCTCAAAGGTACAAATTAATGTGACTACCAAGTAAAAAAAATTGTTTTAGTTTTAACAGTGTACCATATACCTAACACGGGTAATACGAGAGAAATAAATGATAAATATTATGGCAATAGGTAATATGACAATTCCGTCTGATCATTAACACGTAAACAGGGGTTTGTTGAAAAAGTAACTACTAACCTAAAACAAAATATTTTGGCTTACATTTTTCATATGAACTTCTCAAAAACTCACAGAAAAAATACAAAAAAGTTCAAGGTTACGAAACACAGTTTATTTGTGAAACGAGAGATTAAATGTTAAGATCAAACGTGACAAAATCATTACATAAATACTGGTATACATAAAATGTACACTGACAGTCTGTAAAATGGGAAGGAAAATTTGTTTTTTTTTATATTTTGCCTCTATATTTATAACAGGTACATACATTATAATTTTTTTTACTTGTTATCTAATAATAATAATAATAATTATTATTTTTAAATTACCTACAATTTATTAATATCCATACACATATTACAATTAATATTCATACATTTTTGTATTAACCTTTAAAAATGTTCAGCTTGTAGTATCTACCTATTACAATTGGCAATTAAAATTAATATTTTATATTTATTGAGTATAAACAGAAAAAAATAAAACAATTTTTTTTAATTAGAATAATAATAATAATAAATAAATTATAAAAAATAGTCTAAAAACCGTAATGAGAAAAAACTATAGGTAAAAAAATAAATACCAGGCAAATAGTTTTACATTTTTTACACGGAATTTTGGTGCTTAAAAACGTATAGGTACTCTGTCAACAAGCCCTCGTTTACGCGTCAAACGAATTGTACCTGTACGGTAAAGATATACACAACACTAACTCTATATTACCCTATGAATATGACAATATGATGTCCTTTTTACTTTAATCACCTATAAACGTTTTTATCACAGTATAACAGTTCAAAATGGCAATTAAATAATTTTCGCAATTGAGATAAAATACGAGTACCTACATACCTACTCGTTATTATTTTCTCTATATCTGGTCATACTGATTTTGATCTTTTGAAACGCTTCATTCATACACAATACTATAGGCTATCCTCTTATTCTATGAACCCTAGTACTTTATAAATAATATAGCCACATATTGTATAATAATATGAAGTATAATATAATAAAATATACGTTTAACAAATCTAAAAGCTATTCTAAAACAAAAATAAAAAAGTTTTCTTAACAAAATATTCAAGCTTTATTTACAATTATATAATATACCCGTAATATAGGTACTGCAATAATAGTACCTACGTATAAAAAAACTGAAGTACGTTTATCAATATATTAAATTATTGTACATTTTTACATTATTGTATAAATACACATAGTCGCATATACGGTGCAGGCGTGCGTGCTGGGCTTTACTATACGCACACGCGGTGACCGCATATATATATTAATTCATAATATATACTAGAGAAATAGGTAAAAAAAATGTTTAAAGTGTTATAATTACCTATTTACAGAAAATAAAAATAAATTATACTTAAATATTATGTATTAGTAGAGAGGATTGAATTACCTACAGTGGTAACGCACTGCAGCAACCGTGGTATAAATTCAATATATTATGCAAGACGTGTATGTATATATAGGTAGGTGCCAATATGAGGTGCCTTCACACTACCTCGTGACGTCCATCATTTAACACGACATGTTAAGAATTCAACAATTTTATTGGCTAATCACTGTTGTTAAATTTTTAATCGATCATGTTACCAAATATTACTGTAGAGTTGAAAAATATTCAATTTTGCCGATGTGTGGTTACAATGGTATATTCTTATCAGGGAAAGGCAAATATAACGGCCATAACTCACATTCCCTTTACTCAAATATTTATCGAGGTTCGAGTGTAGAAGTGTAGTACCTACATGCATTATAATTTATTATTAAATTATTAGATATTATAATTATTTTAAATAATATTATTTGGAAAGATTACCACGACCTGATATTAACCTAAAATCAGGTTATCTGGATAACGTTTTGGACAATCGGACTACACGATGTAATGTGAAATTACCTTAAATATAGAATTCGGTTAAAATTGATCATATGCAAAATGGCTAGGAAAATTTAATGTACAGGTAAAAGAAGATCGAAATATGACCAAAGGCTAAAATGGTTAAACAGTACATAGTATATAATATATAATTATAATACCTATTACAATTTATATTTATGTATGCATTTTATAAAAAATTAAAAAAATTACAATTACCTACAATAATTATGGATCAATTATAGAATTTATAAATATTGATTATAGATATTATAAAACCAAAAATATTGTAATCATCATTCTTAAATAATTTGTGTCATTACCTAATATTAGATGAACTATATCATAGTAATTATTAATACCTATAGTGGCTAGTATTGAGTGACTATACATTCTGTATTTTACAGGGTTGCTTCGGTTTTGCGTATAGGTTAATATAGTTATAAATAATAATCAATAGGCTATAAAATTATAGAAATAGTCACAAGACCATTTTAGCATACCTATCTCAAATGTATGTTTTGTCCATATATTTTCCTGGCCATTTTCACCAAACACGATGGGTAATTGTTATGCTGAAAATCGAAATCCGACTTTGACGGGGGCGTGTAACGCGGTAACCGATAAGAGAAGGGGAGGCAAAAGTCCGTGTACTTGGTCCGGTGTTTCGGAATTTAATTGTAATTTTTGGAAAAAAAAAAAATATATGTCGTCGCGACTTACCTCGCTGCGGCGATCGGGCGTCTTCCTTGTCGTACCCGTTTCTGCAGCGAACGCATACGCCAACGCGGCCGATTGTCGTCGCGAGTTGCGGGCACGTTAATCGCGATCAGCGGTTACGTTAAACGCGTTTTCGGTAAGTACCTGTATATTATTATGGTTACGTTACGACGTATCGTCGTCGTGCATCGAACGGATAGGATATTATATATGAAAAAAAAAAAAAAAGATATATATATATATATATAACAACAAGAAATCGGTAAATAAAACGAATACTGTGTACAGTGTGTGTATCGTTTTAGTGATATAATATTTCAGTATATAAAATGGCAGTAGGTATACCACGGTAACGTACAGGTATTATATTACATGTATAATGGTCGGAAAACGGATTATTACGATTACCTACCGGTGTGTGCTGCGGTACGTCGTCGTTCGGCCGTTCGTGCGGTACGCGCGCGTAGGACATATACCAAAAAAAAAAACCCGTACAGCACGCAAACGGACTCACGCGTACCTAACACGACGTCGTTACGTTTTGCCGTTACGCACGTAACGCGTGTAACGACAATGCTAACAACGGTAACACTCTATACAATACTCTATACAATAAATGATAGTAATATTATGTGTACGTATAAAATATGTTATAATAATAATATTGTGTATATATACGGTTTATATCACGTCGGGAGTCATATGCGGCGCGAGCTATGTCACGGCGTCGGCGACGGTCGGCGGCGGCGGCGGCGGCGGTGGCGGCGGCGACCGTCCAGGCGGGGCGGTGGAGGCGGCGACCGTCCTGGCGGGGCGGTGGAGGCCTTAACGCGTTAGGGGCGGACGACGGGCCGGGGACGGGGGCGCGACTGGGGGAAACACGGCGGTTCGCGTGTGCGTGCGTGCGCGCGCAAGTTCGCGGCCGTGCGTGCGTGCGGGCGTGTGCGTACGACCGGCTGAGCGGCCGTGGCCGGCGGGGCGCCCGGGGGAGCCGCAAAGGCCCGTTGAAAAATACATTAATGAAACTCTATTAAATCAATAAAACAGAAATAGTCGGGCGGCCGGCGCGGGGAAGGGGGGGGGCGGGGGGTTCGCCGCCGTGCGTGCGGTCGCGGCGGCGTTCGCGAGGGGCCCGGTCCCGGGGCGACCGGCGCGCCATCTGCCGGGCCGGCGGAACGGCGCGGACAGCTTGCCGGCGCGACGGGTAGCCGGCGCGATCCAGCGCCAGAACGCTCCTCTCCCCCCCCCCCACCACCACCCGTCGTTGACGCCGCCGTCGTAGAACAATCGCCGACGCGTCGCCCGTAAACGTTTTGCCGGCCGTAACATCTCTTTGGTGTGCCTGTCGCGTCGCCGTCGCCCGTTCTCGGCGTTTTTTTCCACGATTCCCCCGCCCACCCCTCCGCCCCTCAAACGGGCCGCGAGAGTATAGGATATTATGGTGTTTTTGTTGTTTATACGCGTCCGCTCCGCTCTAATCGTGCGTTCTATTCGCCGAACATCACAATAATGTGTTGTTATTGCTTAACCGAAACTCGAAAACATCGTTCCCCTCCCTCCTATCACTACGATACAATATTATATGGACGGTTAAAAGAAAATATCGTCCGTTTTCACAATAATTCGTCACGTGAGAACGAATAGGTTCTGCGTCCAAATAACGAATTGTTCGGCGGACAGCGTTTTAAAGTTAAAAACTGCTACTCATTTCGCCCCAGTTAGAACTTTCTTTTTTTTATAATAATATATTATTCTGTATCTTTATCCAATAATATTATCGGCAAGGCTGGGTGCATTAACGAGTTAAAAGTTAAAATTAAGTTAATTTTAATTAAGTTACTTAACGCGTTACGTTTTTTTTCAGACTAACTTTTAACTTAATGAGTTACTTTTTTATTATTAAAATTAACGTGTTAACTTCAAGTTAACTTTATACAAAAGTATCTAAATTAAGTTAAATTTTGCCCGAAGAACAATGAAAATTTTTGAATGGGATTTTACTTTTTGGTACTTATACGCAATTTTAATAGGTATACCCAGAATAGCATGTACGTAATCGTTAAGAATCAATGTACCACTCACGCACACGACGTTGGCCGTTCACGAATATTGGGCTGAGCCCGGTCTTTTTAACTACGTGGGGGCTGGTATTTATGTCCATCCAGCATAGAAAATATATTGAAATAGTAGGTACTGCTTATTTTACACTACATTAGTGTAAATCAAACAATAATGTAGGTATCTTGGCAGTTAGAAGTTATTTTCTGATTTCTTATTTATCCATGGGTTTTAAAATGACGTGTTGTATTTTTATTTTTACATGTATACACTTTTTCAGGCAGAAGAAGTTCCGAATAGTTTTTTTGAGCGTAAATAATAACCATCCTTTTTTACCTTTTTACGATGTAATAGGTATATCGACTTTGTTTCCTAATTAGGAAATTTTGACTTTTCACTAAGTTAAGTTACTTTTTTTTCAAAGTTAACTTTTAACTTTAAAAGTTAATAAAAAATATACGAGTAACTTTTAACTTAACTTAGCTTATATTATTTTAAATTAACTTAACATAACGAGTTAAAAATATCGTTAACTTGCCCAGCCTTGATTATCGCATAAAAGAAATTCTAAGATCAGGGGCGTCATTTCAGTTTTTTTTTTCCGGGTGTGCGAACTTTTAGGCACGCCGATTTTAACATTTCAAAAAGACCGTTTTTAAAAATATTTAGGTATATAAATAATACATAAATATTATAAACACACTATTGAAAAAAAAATATATATATTTTAAAATGAATATTTATATCATATATGAATATGTAATACATATATAAGTCAATTATGACGGTGCATTGGTGCGTTAATGGAAGGCCAATTATTGTTGAAACTTTTAATTTAGGGTCGCACACCCTGCCACCCACCAAATGATGCTCCTGTCTAAGATTAATAGACGCAGAAAAAACATAGAAATCGTTCAACGTGAAAAAAAAATGAATTTTCGAAAATATTGATTTAGAACTTTTTCATTCTCGGTTGACGAATTTTTTATTCTTTTCATTGCAAATTCTTGTAAATTTTAATAATACACATTGATTGGTGTGGAACAAACATTGTAGGTTCGTTAGCAAGAGTATTGATAACAAATGTTAAATTTTGGATATTTTTGACAGTTTTCTTTTTAGTTCCCGAAAGTAGTGTTTTTGTACTTATTCCCTTTTACCCGGGCACAGTCCATATAATATTATAAACTCATGAACGGTGATTTATTTCACACACGACTTGTCAGTGTGCGGAATAAAACACGGAGTCGAAACTGGAATGAATATTTCCGAATTTTGGTTTACTGGTTGTAACCAAGTTACTACTTTTTTCTTTGGCTAAATACATAAATATATACAAATAGTATAAATACATTATTTCCGACATGTTGGTTACAACTGACAAATCTAGGATTTAGTAAATGGGGAAGTAGTATTGTTAAGTTTGTATGTGATTTAAATATGATATAGTATAATATATGTATATTTATCAATATAGTGTTATATATTATACACATATTTGTCTTGACTTGTAAATGAATATTGAAGGAAATAATGTATTTATGGCTGTTTAAAAATTAAATAAGTAGGTGTATCTTATATTTGATAATTTATGAAAATTTGTTGGGCATGTGCAGAGTATATATTTTGAGGGGAAGACAATTATTGAAAATTTTTATGGAAGAAGAAGAATATGTTATCTATATATATATTTTTTATATAATAATATTATATTAAAAACTTATTTTCAAATTATAATAAGTTGTGAACTGGTTTTCAAATATTTAATTTTAAATTCTATTAAAAGCTCCACTAATAAGTAAATCTATTTCTATAATATATATTATTATAAAAAACCTATATTATTCAGATTTGTTTAATTTAGAAATTTAGATAAATTCGATTTATTTGTTTTTTTTTTATTTAACGAAAATATAAAACTTACTTTAATTTTTTTTCATTTTATTTATGAACCTATTTTTCCACCATACTAAAATAATAAATGTCTAAATATTTTGAATGAATAAAAATAATGTGACTACCAATTATTGATATTTTTTAAATATAATTACAGTAACGTACAATCAATTTTGTATTCAATTTTCAGGTCTTAATACAGTATTAAGACCAGTATTAAAACCTACAATTGATCTTGTTAGGAATTAGAAACTCAAAATCTAAAATTTTATAAACATTCCAAAAAAAAAATAAAAATAAAAAGGTTTTAAAATTTTACTTTTGTCAATATTTAGAATCATTATTTTCAGAACTACGTATGTTTTTACATTTCTAAATTACTTTTTGTTTGTTTTCCTTATGCATTAAACTATTGGGGAAATTGAAAAATGACTTCTTTAAAGTATCAATTATTAGCAATTTTCTACCAAATATTGGGTAAATGTTTGAACAGTATTCTGGTCTAAAAATTGTTGATAGAAAAAAATTAAAAACAAATATCATTATAAAGCTACTACCTACTTCTCTAAGAGCTTTGCTCCGAATCTAAAAATGTTCAGGAAATAGGTTAAATCAAAGGATTTATTGAAATCTACTACAGGTACCTGATCCAATCTAATAAAAATCTTCAGTTTCGAGATGTTAACCAGACAATAAATACAAAAACAACAAAAATAAACGTAAACTGAGCAATTGACAACTTTATTGATCGTTTAACGTGAAACACCATTGATATTATAAATAGAACTAATAATTTTGTTTTTCGAGTTTGATGTTTCGTATTTAAATACGGTTTCAATTTTTTTTGGGTTTTGGTTTTAAGATTGAAATCTATGGGGATTAAGTAGGAATAACTTCCCCCTCTTGTATTTTATAAGGGAGCAAATACACACCCCTCTGTTACAATATATATGCTTAGATTTAATTTAAATTCTAATATTTTTTTAACCAACGTAAATTGTATATACTAATAATAATTATTGTATTTTATAAAAATAATGAAATAATATATTTTTCTTATCATAGACCATAATTTCAGCACGGAATTGTTAATTACATAACAAGTTATAGTTAGTTACAATAAAATGGTTATAAATATAACTGATCATAAAATAAAAATTTTAATTTTAAATAATTTTATGCAGTCTACCCCTTATTAGAATTTACCCCTCGTTTATGTCATTGCTTGTAGCTTATAATTGTATAAACAACTGAATTACAACTTTTATCGAGTAAACATTGTTATGACTCATGATTTATATAATTTTACATAAATTTAAATTTAAAAACAACATATATAAAAATATAATAATTATTTGTCCACCTATATATAATATTTTGGGTATGTATGCGCCGAGTTTTCAAACAATTATTGCAGGGCGACCAAGAAAATTAGGTAATAATAAAAAAAGTAGAATTTGTATGATATTTTGTCTAAAATCTAAATTATTATCATTTTTATTAATTATTATCGTTAAATCAAAATTCACTGGCATATTAAATTCTATTTAATATTTTTTTTGTTCAAATTTTTATATTTTTACATTTTGCAAAAAACATGTATTTTTTTAAGTTTGGAATTAAATTTATACGATTAAGAGGACGTCATACACCTCATTTTTAAGAGGTTTTGTATAAGAAATTCTTATGAAATCGTAAGTAAAATGAAAATCTAACAATTTGAATATATTTAAATATATTTTAAAATTAATTAAAAAATAGTCTTGTGTCAATACCATTTTCATTGTTACGTAATTACGATTTTTAATAAAAATAATATTTCTACTCAAAATTACAATTACTCTTTTCCTAGTAGTTTATCAGTAAAAACACTTATTATAAAATTGAAAGTTGAAAAAATTTTGGAGGGAATATCATATCAATTTTTAAAAATAAACTAAATATTTAGCACATAATCTAACATTCAAAATTAATTTTATTTTTTTAAACGGCTGTAACTTTTTTTATAGGCATTAATTTATAAAAAGGATATGAAATTCCCTTCAAAATGTTGTTAACTTTCGATTGTATAATAGGTGTTTTTATGTTTAAAACATTGTGAAACGAATTATCGTCATTCTGCGTAGTCATATTTTTTCACTAAAAGTCGTGGGGTAAATGGACGTGCTCTTAATAATTATTGCAATATCCAAAGCCATTACTCATTAGATTCTCTTGTACGTTTTATCTATACACAAAAAAAAAACATTCTTTACAAAATACACCGATATAGATAGAACTTTTAGTTTTAAAGATTTATGTTAGAACTAGAAGTACGAAGTTTCTATGTTATAAATGAATATATCGTTTTTCAGTAGTCAGTAACGTAGTTAATACGGTATACAATAATTTATTATTGCACTATTTTTAAATTAAATTTACTATGGCTAATTTAATTTATGTAAAATAATGAATAATTGCAATAGATATTTTAAATTTGATTGAAAGGTAATTAACATATTTTATATTTATTATGTTACTACCGACTTACCTATTTTATATAAAACCTTCATGTTTTCAAAACAATTTTCATTTTGCAAATTATAAGGTTCTATGACCTACGTAGTTCATTGTACTATCATAACTTTTTTTTTTAATGGGGTATTTTTAGAAAAAAATGCATTTTAATTTTTTAGTTGCATTTAATTAAATGGTTTTCTTATATAAAATTAACCAACTTATTGACAATATCCTTATATTTGAAAACAATATACTTAGTTAATTTTTTTTTTTTAGGTATAAATTTAGTATAAATTAAAACATCTGGTTCTAAGGCTCGGCGTCCACCAAAGTAACGTGACATATAACGTGCACGTGGTATAGCATATGATCTGGCAATTTGTATATTATAATCATATAGTAGCGCCTATTGATATAACGTGACATGTACAGGGCCGAGGGGCGTGGAAAAAATATACTGGCCCTAAGTGGGCTTTAAATGTTTTTGTAGAACATTAAAACCAGAATCATGCTCCCAAAAATCACGAAATAGGAAAAGAAAAGGTCTTTCATTCGTTTAAAACGTTCCCAAAATTATAAAATTGTATAAAATCTTTAAACGACAAAAAATAAGCAAAAAAAAATTCATTCGTAAAAATGTTATTTGCGTTTGCATTTTAGCCCTAAAAATTGTCGGGCTTGTGGGGGGAGGAGAAACACTCTGAAATTTATATTAAATGTATGAAAATGTCTTTATTTTTGTATAATTATCCAAGACTAATATTATAGATAAATATTTTTTCCGATTCTTATTAATTAAAAAAAAGTTATATAATAATTAGATAATTAATATGTATAAAAAGTTGGTATCAAAACGTTTTTGTAACGATAAAAATGTAAGTTTTATTCATTTTTTTTCCAAAACAATGGCAAATAAATCAGATATAGAGATATAGTAAATTATTAAACAATTAATTAATATTTATTCATATAATTTAGTCAATCATTACAATAATAATAATTTTAATAATTGAACATTATTTACCGGAAAATATTCGCATGCACTTGTGATATTGAGTTTCACGTGGCGTTACGTGACAAATAGTAGGGCAAGCAATACTTTTTCGTTTGGCAAGTAGCATAATAGTGGCCCATGTTATGTAATTTTAGTGAGTGGACTTTGTTTGGTTGTGTTTTTTCACACATGCCTCTGCAGGCATGGTTCTTGTCACGTTACTTACCATGCCTGCATATGTCACGTAACATAAGTGGGCAAAAATATAAACGTCTTAATCCGAGAACACCCGTAGATATATCGACCGGGAGGGACAGGAACAGGGCTATACAGTGAGGGGGTGTCTTATTCTCTCCTAATTTCGGAAAATAGTAAAAAAAATCGATTTTTTTTTTTTTTTTTGCTTATTTACGTTTTGATTGAAGTATTTTGGAATTTTGTCAGAAAATTATGCGGCAATGAAGTGTTTTTCCGAATTTTAAGTCGGCAAACTATAAATTGTTAGAATTTTAATCGGCAAAATAGGAAAAAAGTTGATTACCTTCTTTTATTTTGCTTATTTTAAGTTTTTGAAGAGATATTAATTTTTCACATTTTTACACTTTCCCCCAATAAAAAAATCTTTCTTCGGGATGGCCCTGAGGTGGGGCACAATACTTATAAGTTATATATATAGATATATATTATATGTATGTATGTATATTTATATAAATCATAAGAAATTATATACACAACATAGTTTATTGTATATAATATATAGGTAAACCTGTATTTTCAAACACCACTACTTTATAACATGTTCACAATTTTGAAATCGCATTTCCTGGGGTGAGAACAAAAAAGTCCAATGTCTGATTCATACATTTTTCAGGAGAGCTTTTTTAAAGTTGATGATTGATTTTTTTTTTTTTGTCAATTCATCCTTTGGAAATGAAAATATTATAAATAAATACTAATACATCTAATTTATCATAATTATTGTTAGATAAATATAGAAAAGTAACACAAAGTTAATAATCAATCAAAAACCATAACAATATTGAGTTCGAACAAAAGAGTACTATCCATAATACTTTTTTGTACTCAAAAATAATTAATTGGTGACACGAAAGACATTTTTTGTTCTCAATCGTAATCGCAGAATATAAAATAAAAATAACATAAAATATTGTTAAAGTGATACCAATCGACTATAATAATTATAAAACATCGTGATTAACTCTTATTTACCCGTAAATTTTACCGTATTAGTGATATCGTGTGATACATACAACTGTTTTTTTCTCTAATAAAATTATGTATTTTTTCACATAGATATTTTTCAAATTAAGTATAATCTTTTAAAAAAAATTTTTCTATCGAATTGTATAAAAATAACAAATGTGGAAGTTTTTATTACATAGAACTATTTCGTTTTTCATATTTTTGTTATAATTGATCATAGAATTACCGATGTAAACTTAAAAGATATTCGTTTTAAAGACGATTTTAAAGACAATTCGTATAATATACGAATTATTAAAAAACTGTTTTTGAAAAATACAGACATAAAACTTTTTTTGTGCTCACTCCACGATTTTTGAATAATAATTATTTTACGGAGGCCGACAAATCGTGATAATAGATCATACAATATTCAACATTTCAAAGTATTATTATTTAGTACTGACATAAATAATGATTTTTTATTGAAAAAAAAAAATTTTTTTAATATTTATTAAAATACATCATATATATATACATATTATATATAAAAACAAATATACAGACATTGACTCAAAAAGCGGGAAGGGGACCATGTCCCCTACTTTTTATAAAAATGTATTCGACAAGGACCACGTGGTATATGTTAAAATTTATTTTAGCTATTTTTACAGTTCTTACAAGCCTATATATACACACAAATTCAAATTTCTAAGAAAATTTCAATGTGTTTATAATCAATATATATGATGTGACAGATTTATGGGATGGTAATGTGGACAGTTTCCAAAAACTTTCAGTAACTACAAGTGGCAAATTTTTTCTCAATATACTGTACTGTATGTTTTAAATTATTTGAAATTACTTTTTAGGATATTTATCCTTTTTTTTTTTTTTTATTCAAGATATTATTTCAATGTATCGGAAAATAAAAATTTTTTTAATTTCTCAAAAACTGAAAATACCAAATCACATTAAAGACATTTAAGTCCAAATATTCTTATTTTACTGTTTCTAAGTATTTTTCGATTTTTTTTTTCAGAAAGTTGATATTCTAAGATACCAGAAAGGTACTTACTTGAGTTCTGCATGAATCGGGTCGGGTGGTCGGGTTATAATATTTATTGGGTTTTGTCAGTTTGTTTAGGTTATTTTTTTAGTCGGACGGTATCGAGTCAGTCGGGGAGAACGCTTTACCAACCATTTTTAATAGGTTCTGTATAGGAAATTTTTAAGAAGTTTTTTGAGCAATGAAAATTTCACAATTATAATTTCTTGATTAATTTTCAAATTAAATTTCACAATCTTCTCGGACCTGGTTGGATTTAGCTAGATCGGGTTTAATATTGAATACGATTCTCTATCGGATCGGAGCGGGTCAATTATTGGCGTTATTTTTATGTTGAATTAAAATTTCTTTCGGGTCGTGCAGTGTCCATTATACCTAGTATACCTAACTATTAGGAATATTTTTTGGTACGTAAAATTGTTTTGAAACTTTGATTAAAAAATGTTGGCACTTGAACCAAAAAATGTTCAACCCTGCACCCCTGACTTTAATCACGTCAATACTCGTTCAACATCATCAATGTACTAAAATTCCATATAATAATATTATATACCCCATCATAATTCTTAGTATTACAATTTTGAAGTTCGTCATTAATCAATATATTGTGATATAATATACAAAAATAGCATATAACGAGACCGTGTATAGTAATTAACTTTAGCAGACTGATTAAGATTAAGTGGTACGCTACCGTTCGTTGCAGTATACTCGTATATATTATAATATAATAATTTTGATTGCATGATTGAATTATAATATAGCCCATGTACACAGTTAATTTAATATACAGTGTGTTTTATTTCAATAGCAATGAAATTAGGTACATGAAATGATTTTGATTCAAATTTCGCGCAGACATAAATATACGCATACTGTTTTGTTGGAATATATAATAAGACTGCAGGAGGAGTGGTTAATTATATAGTATTGGTCATATTTTTCATTTTATATCTCGTATTTTTTTTTTTTTTTAACTGCGGCTACTGCTGATCAAACGTTAGACATCCAGAGTATACGTATATTATACTAACAATATTAGATGATCTGAATAGGATATATATAATAATATTATGTACAATTGTGCAAAAGATGAACATAAATGTGGTATACAAAATTATTTTATACTCAAAAACCAAATAATATATAATACGACTATATTGGTTACATATCACTATTAATATAACGTTCTCATATTTATGTGCATAAATTGTAATATTAGAATTCAGTTTCAAAATAAAATAAAATGTGTAGTATATACGAGCATTATAAATTTAATAATAATATAATCTAAGCACAGCTGTACCAACTGAATATTGCGCCCTGGGCAAATCTTAAAAATGCGCCCATTTTGTTTAAACACGAAAATGAAAAACTATGTGTTTTTAGTAATCAGAACTGTCTCGATGGGGTGAAACAACCGCCCCCTCCATACACAGTTTAGGAAATAAGACGGCGTAATTAAGGTTTGTATGATGGTCGGAAAACTAGTGAAAAAGACCACATATTATTACATATTTTCTATTTTTATTGCGCCATATAATATAATATCTTTAATACCGCCAAACTGATTTCTTCAATAAATATCTTAATATTAATCAATATTCCTTATTTAAAAAAGCCAAGAATAATTAATTAGGTAATTTATACCTTTAATTACCTTAATATAGATAATTTGATTTTAGAAAATCTTAAAATAAGATTAGATTAATAAATAATCGTGTGTTATAATCAAATAAATAATAAATCGTATTTTTGTATAATGAATAGTATATCTGCAAGTAGTAGCGTACTTGAAAATTCATTTCGTACAAAATTAAAAAAATTCGAAAACAACCTGCACATTTCTGATAAAATTTGCAACCAGTAAATGAGTACAAAATATAAATGCACCTATTAAATTAAATCTTATAATCGAATATTTGAATACTAAATAAAAATAATAATAATAATTAAAAATATCCTACAAATTTTAGCTTCCTCTGCACTCTGCTCAGAATCTAAAAGATTAGTATAGTATCTTACTTTTTCTTCTTCTCCTTCGCTTTATCTTTCAACCATTTTAGGTCGACTACAACTTGAAATATTGCAATCGACTTTGGATTTATTTAATAACGTCCTACAGATATTCTATTGACGGAAAAATTCAGAACATCTAGGATTTTCTCATTTGCCTCTCAATCACCTCCCTCCAAAATTGATCCCTTGAAAATTAAAAAATATATTTTCAAGTCAATTTTCAAGTTTATGAAATTAAAAATTCATTGTCAATCACGGTTGAAAATTTATACGATCCAAACATTTTTTGAATTCTGTATGAATATAAAAATGTTTACTTCAAAATTTGCATAGTATACGGTGCTGCCAGAAATTTATGAACAACCCAACTATTCTATAATATATCACCATCGATTTAGGATATTTTTTCAAACAGTTTATTAACTATATTATTTTATTGAAAAATTTCAAAACATTCTCATTTTCGTTATTAACCTCTTTTCACAATCATTGCCTTTTAAAAAATTCCTTATAGATTTAATGTGGACGATATTTAAGGTTAATATTTTAGATTAATAACTAAAATGTGTAGGTACACAATATTAATAAAACTGCTCCTCGATCGTGGTTAAAAATCTCAATAATAAACGTTTTTAAAACACATACGACAAAATGGGCATACATGGTGCTGCTCAAAATCTATATGAATCACATAATTAATTATCTTTAAACTATTACCATAGGTAAATCGGAATTTAAAAAATGAAAATATTCTGCAGAAACTGAAATCTTGAATTTTTATTTTTCTCCCCTCCGTGACGCCTTAAAATTGATTATTTATTTTTGTGGTCATTTTGCGCCCGGAGAGTAGGCGGCTTTCGCCCCTACCCTCCCCGTGCTACGGTTCTGAATCCAAGTACGAAATAAAATATCCCTAGCAAATAAGACATTTAAACACAATTTTCAAAGAAACCTAAACTGCGATAGAACTATAGTACCAATATTTGAAATCTTTATTATTTCATGTCATATTATAGTGTAGGTATGGGCAGTAACGTAATGAAAGAAATTCGTTTTTTTTTCGGTAATGTGTTACATAATTTCGTTAATTAGTTAATTTTGTATAACGAAAAGTCATTTTCATTATATTTTTGGATTTAAGTGCAACTATTATATTAGGTACCTACCTCATAATAACGCGTTAAATGGAAATGCTCGAAAATCACTGTACTATACCTACGTATATATAATAATATATAGTATATAAGACGGAAAATGTGGTCAATATTATTTACGGTGTCGATGGATGTTTTTGACATGTGCAATTATGTATTAATAGGTATATCGACGAGTACTTACACAGCAGGGATGAAAATAGTGCAATGCGTAATAAATTGTATATAGTTGTGTAATCATCGCGGATCGTTTACATTATTTTACACGTGTCAGAATACCGGTAAATGCAATTAATATTATCCCATAAAGTCGGGCTCGATAAGGCTTTGGACATTTGAAATACAAACATCACAGCGTCATGAACAATATACGAGTAGCCACTATAGCCACTACCCAAATATCAGAATAAATTATTTAATATACGTATATATACTGGAATCGGACAATGACGAGTACTACAATATTATAATGTGCTTATATTATACCATTATGCTCCCGAAAACGTATATATATATATATATGTATAAGGACTTCCGAGTATGGAAATCAGACACTCAAAAAGCCAATATCAACATAATCCGAAAATTTTGAACTCGATAGATAAACCGTTCATTATTTCCCCCGAATGTAAAGTACTATAACGTTCACATAACTGTTCGAGAGCAAAATATGGTATAGTATGTTTTATACGATAAAATATAATATATAATTATATTTTAAATGTAATTGAAAAATATAGTCATGTGTCAGCAGGTACCGTTTTATATCGGTGTGTTAAAAATCACGTTCACACCTTATAACTACAACTTCAATAATCTTTGTAATCGCAGAGTGAAAATGTATACAAAATATGAAAATATTTACCGTAGGCGCTCGAGCATGGAGTTTTTCTCAATACGTTTATCTGAAAAACTATAATCCGTAATTGAAAATTGTGAAATTTTAACATTAAGAAAAAATTTAACTAAAAAAACTCTATGCTTTACGGCATAGTAAAGATTTTCATATTTCATATTTTGTATAAAAGTTGACTGTGCGATTACTTAAGAGGATGTTACACTCGCATTTGTTGTCTCTGTCTATCTAACAGATAATATAGCAAAAGCACGCTACGCAGAATTGAAATTTTGGCGTTTAGGTTAAATTTAGAGTATAAACACCTATTACAAAATTTAAAGCGAGGAATATTTTCGAGTGAACCTCATGGGCATTTTGTAAAATATTGTCTGACGAAAAAGTTAAAGCTATTTAAAAATATCAAAAACTAAAAATGCCATAACTTTTTTTTCTGACAATATTTTAAAAAAAAGCCAATGAGGTTCACTCGAAATTATTCTTCTCGTTAAATTTTATAATAGGTGTTTAAGCTCTAAATTTAATCAAAATACCATAATTTCAATTTTGCGTTGTACAATTTTGCTATATTGCCAATTAGATGGACGTAGACAGAAAATGCGGGTGTAGCATCCTCTTAAGAGAGAAGTTGCATTTATAGAGCGCGAACGTGTTTTAATACCGCTAAAATGGATGAATAGCATCCTTTTAAGAGGACAGTAGTACATGACTCAATTGCCTTTGTTTATCATACAATCAACATAGTGATTTCGTATTTCTGATTTCGTGAACATTTAATTGATTTTAGAATGTGATGACCCTATTATAATAAATAATAATGAGATCATAATATATGACACGTAGGAATTATATTTTCAATAAATGAAATTTCAAGTAAAATACTCTTAATTTAATTAGCACGTTATTCATACGCTTGTATACGATTTGAAATTATTTTCATCGAAAAAATAATTATAATAATAGGTCATTTTATCTTAATATAAACTAATTGTACGAAACTGTAAATAAAAAACCCGATTTTTCTATATTGTGCATGTGACAAATGAGTCTCTTTAACGTCTTTCTATACGTTCTTTTTTACCACATAAAATTACAATTTTCCCATTTTCCAGTAATAGTGATGCAAGGCCATGTAAAAAATCTAATTAGGAGTGGGGGATGAAAATATAAATTGTTTTAAAAATAAGAAAAACATTGGTATTTTTTATTTTTTTTTGTTAATTTGATGATAATTAACAAAAAAATATACTATCGAAATTGTAGAGGAACATTTTGCCCATATCTGTATATAATTTATAGGATCCATTTATTGACACTTCGTATTTATTTAAAAAGTTAAAACGGAATAAAGTGAAATATTAAAAATGCAGACATTAAATATTCTGTAAAATATTATTCCAAAATATCAACCAGTAGCTATCTATTACTGGAAATAAAAATGCAATTTTTTTTTTTACTGAATTTTCTATAAAATAAAATTATAATAACAACTTTTAGTACATTTTTAATCCAGAAAATTAAAGGTTTGAAAAACATTTATACTATTTTTTTCGTATTTTATATTTTATAAACATTTAACGATTCTTAGAATGTTAACATTTTTTGAAAATATTATATAAACGTTATTTTCTGTAAAAATGTTTAAAACGTTATTTTACGTTCTAAAAATATTTAAAGTAGGTACCTATATATTTTTATTTTTTTATTTGGCATATAACTATTAATCCTCGCAATTCGAAAATATTTTCCCATAACTTCCTGGAAAAATGTAGAACATTTATTTATCGAGGGAAAATTGTTTTTGACGTCATAAAGAATTTTGGAATTTTGATCGATATCAACGCGAGAGAAATTTTTAATAAATAAACGAAATAATCGTCACAGAAATTCTCACTAACTAAATGCATAACTAAGTATATATAACTATATATACTAAAAAATATAACAAAAATTACAAATTACCAAAACAAAAATAATCTTTGAGTGACGTAGTAGTAATTAATAATTTCATCAGGTATTCATTTCAAGTAATGTAATTAATATTGTAACAATCAAAATACTAATACAAATATATAATTTTTTTTCGTGTTTTATAGTGTTCACATTTTTCATCAAGAAAATAATAATATACTATCATTGCTAATTTTGTCATTGATAAATATTCTTGAATTTTCGACCAAACTAATATTTCATCACGTGTTTCTCAACTATATCGCCCTCGCTTACTACTAATATATATTATTATCTATTTTTAAACTTTTTGTATATTGTTATATTATTATAATCACTAATACGATTTTATATTAACCATTATATTTTAATAATGAGAAAATTATTTGCTACCACATTGGAGATGTTAAATTTATAATAATTTGAAAATTTAAAACTTATATTATTGTTCTCTTCTATATATGGGTAAATATATTATACACATTATGGGAGTTTGAGTTTTAAATAGAAAATTATATAGAAATTTTCATTTATTTTGAATGACTCAGTACCTATATCTATACGGCTATACAACTTTATGCATTGAATTCAAATTGCATGTGTCTGTGTTGTATATGTTTACCGTGTTTCAAATAACATATCGTATATTCATATCAATCATGTCAAAAATAAATCAAATTTTTCTAAAAAAAATTAAACTTATCACTTATATCTACTGATTTTTTATCGAAACCTCTAGAAAAAAAAATTGAAATGTGTTTAAGAACTTTTTGCCTAGGTATTAGCAATAACTATATTTAGAAATTAAAAATGAAACTAGGTATAATTTAATATTTAAATAATGTCACTCTTGAATATTATTACTTATATCAAAGAAAATAATTGGTTATAGCTTGCTTATAGGTAGGTAGGTAACGTAATATAATATAATATATATATATTTGTCATTTACCCGGCAAAGATCAAACGATAATGAAACTAGAATTTCACAAATTGATATCTTGATTACAATAGTCGAATATGTAAATAAAAATTATCTTATTTTTACTACGAAAACGATTGACAAGTTGAATGAAAGACGGAAGTAAAAGGAATACAAAAACTAAAAATAAAAATATATACTAAATATAAAGCAAGACAATTTAATAAAAAAAATACTTAACAAGAAATTATTATAAATTATTATACATAGATAGGTACTCTAGTCTTACAATATGCAAATAATTTGTCAAAGAATCCAGGAAAAATTACGAACAAAATACCTTGCCATCTTACCGGCACGAGTACCTATAATCGAGATTTGAGTAAATATAACGAGAAAGTTGAGAAAATTTGTAACATAAAAAATAAACGTATTAAATAAAGTGCATAAAATTTAAGCTCTGTAGTCAATTTAACGAACATAATATATATTTAATGTAGAATCAAATCAAATTTGTTTTACCGCGTACCTACCCAAGTTAGGTACTCGTAAAGCATCGTGCTATATTGATTATTACCTGTTGTTGGTAATAAATTCATGGCATAATAAACATCATAACGATGAATAAATTTTACTGGACGAATCGATAGAATATAGGTGAATGCACACATCCCATGTACGCCTACGGTATTATTTAGAAATGGCGTGTGCTCGTATTTTATTATTTCATTATTTTTACAATGAAAATCATAAAAATTATGTAAAATTAGTGCAATATTTTTGTACTTAATTACAAAATTTAAATAGAACATTTCATAAAAATTTTACGGTTAGAAACTTATTGAATATTATATAATACTTATATAAAAATGTTTTTCCCCAAGTCTACATAAACTATACTTTCTCGTATTGAAAATAAATATAGACGATATAATATCGAAATCTAAGTGCAAAAAAAAAAAAAAAAATGTACACGCATATACATTCAAAATACAATATATCTAAAAGCAAAATCTCGATCATTAATCCTACCGGAAATAATTAATTATTTCTTTAGTTATTTAAATACATTTTTAATAACTTTTTAAGCACTTAAGCACAATAAGTTAAATAATTTTAATACTAGGTAATAGAAAAGTGATTGGTGAGTTTCGGGAAGACAAATTAGTAGATGTTTTTCGAACGCTTAGATGGACTCTTTCGATATAATGATGGTATGGGTTTGATTTTAGTAAATTTAAAATCGCCAAAATTTTATAAATTTAAATCAAAATGTCAATAATTTTGTCCGATTAACCAATTTATTTGCTACTAAACATTATTCTAAAATCCTTTATTTTAAACAAAAATGGCGTACATTTGGAAGATATTATGATTTTGAATTATAATAATATTATCATCTTTCACAAAAGTCATTACAGTCATTACACATTTAATTATGATCTAATAAACCATTAATGAGATATGAATCAAAATAAAAAATATAAATTAAAAAGTCAAAAAAAAATTGATTTTTTAACTGGTTAAAGAATAATTAATTATTTCATTTTAACTGGTTATTAATATTCACCTTTGTATATGAGTACAAATAATAAATATATACACCAGGTATGTGTGTATTTAATACCTATGTATTTATAATTATACATAATATTATATATACCTTTATATGTTTTAATATAAATTTGACTTATATTTTTTTTTACAACCATTACCTAAATAGGAGAAAAAAGAAAATATATTTCAAAGAATGTCACAGAAACGTAAAAACGATCGATCAAAAAAGTATTTTTCGATACACTAAGAAAATAAAATAAAATATTATGTTCAAAAGAAAAATATCGAGACTTAGGTACATAGGTTTTTACATGCATTGATTCATGTAGAAATATATAAGTATATAAATGTAAATATTATGATTGTGGAGAGCAGATTTTTTATGTTTGTAATATATAAATGGATTTTTGAGTATTGGTATTATATAACCGATATTTTGAAACTATCTGGAATAGTGGAGGTCGGAATAAAAAATAAATATTATTACAATATATTATGTTGGGTCTTGGAAAGTTGGATCATAACAGTGCATTTTAAAAACATTTTTTTTTTTTAATTTTTATAGAAACAAAAATAATTTAAAAATATTTACTCAAATGTAATTTAAATCTATATTCATACCAAAACGTACTGAAATTTATAAGAAAATAATTTTACGAAGACTGTGTACATTTTTATATATATTTTATTTATATAGTTAAAGTTATATATTGTATAGTTGTAGATATAGTTATAATTATAGTTTCTAGTATAGGTAATCAAAACGTTTGTTGTAACGTGAAAGTAACTTAGTTATTTTTTTTATTAAGCTAAGAAAAAATATTTTATTTACCTACTTAATTATTATTTTGATTATTTTTTTCTAACTATTTGATTGTGATGCCAATAGTTACTCCACCATCATACAAAAATTGATCTTCTAATTATAAGTGTATTCTGATTATAGTTTTTATTAATATTTATTTATGTATACCAAAATTACAAAAAATATTTTAATTATATTATATATGAGCAGAATAAATAATGATAAAATAAAATGGAATTTTGGCAATAACTGAATTTAAGTTGTATATTATTTTTAAACAAACTTTTAACAATAATTCAGTTACATGTTTTACCAAAATTAAAAAGTAACTATTAACTTAATATAGTTGTTATTTATTTTAGCTAAATTAACTTTAAAATATATTTTTTTTTAATTGATTGGTTCAGAAGTGATTTGTTCCCTTTTTGTGAACACCCGAGAAAATAATTATTGTTAAAATTATTGTGTTATAAGAATGAAAAAAAATTTGCGTATGTATTTTTACTTGTATTTAATACAATATAGTAATATAATCATTAATAACAAAAAAGGTAAAAAATTTCAAATTATATTAAAAAAATGAAATTATATTTTAAGTTTATAAAAAAATACCTATATAATATTATAAATGTATTATTTTTCAATATTATCATTTTATTATTACATAATCATGTTTATTAATGTATTATATACATTTTACTAATAAAAAATATTATATAATAATATTTATCGATGTTCGCGTAGATATTGACATAATTTTCATCAACATTTATTATGTATATATTTTTATTTGTCGATATTTACAATAGTATCATAAACCTATATATTATTATATACCTAATAAAATATTTAAAAGATATCACAAAGTTAGTTAGTAAAAATATATATTTTTCGCATGATGTTTTAACGCATTTCAACAATATTTTGGTTTCTAATCGAAAGAGCAATGTCAGAATTTGTTAAAAGAATACACTTATAGGCTATAGGTACTTACCGTAAATTAATTATTAAATAATGTCTGCACTTTAATAATTATAATAATATTATAAAATGTTCGAATCTATTAAAATTAAAAATATTTTAAACAGCTTTTTAATTTTTCAAACAAATAAATATCGTATATAGGTATTTGACCGAAATCAAATATTCAAGTTGAATTTCATTTTTATAATTAAGTACCTATATTATTACATTTTTATTTAAAAAAATAAAATATATACGTGTTGATAATTTTTTTACCAGTATATTTAAGAATAAATTCTTGTTTACTAAATGGATATAAATGCAGAGATGTGTTATTTTTCGAGAAAATAGTTTTAAAAACGAATAACGACTAACTGCTTGTCGTATAGGTAGGTATGTACCTGTGTATCATTTTACGACTACAACGGGTAGAAATATTAAATAAAACATTTTATAACATTTTTCTAAACGATAAAAATACAATGACAATAAAAAAAAAATATATATATATAAAAGTTGATAAATAAGACACTTACTTTTCTTATAATAATGAACGCTTTGTTGTGATCTTTTTTCGGTTTTCGGAAATGAGCCATTTCGTACGATTTTCTTTGTTTTTTTTTTATTAATATAATCTAACGTGTGTATTTTTTTAATGCAATATAAAACGTAATTGTTGTCGGAACATTCGAGATTGGTAAAAAGTTTGTTTAATTTTGTAAAAAAAAAAAAAAAAAAAAAAAGGGGGGAAAAAATGTAAAGAAACGTCCGTAGTACGCCGGATTTTATTACTATAATTATTATTATTATTATTATTATTATTTTATTTTTTATCGTCGTATCAATCGGATAAAAGTGAATATGCGAGACCGAACGGGCGCCGAACAACGACTCGCCGTCAGCAGGGACGAACGGAGTTTAGGAGAGTGTAAAAATAGATCATCGCATCTGCGATAACGCCGCGGTTATTTGCGAGTGGTGTCCAAGGGAAGGGGCGGATGCGAATGAGGGGGGGAGGAGAGTGTACTAACGCTAGACGAACAATTCCTGTTTTCCGACCAATCTGTGTCATATAATTCCCGTGTCGGTTTCTGCATAAAATTCAATGGACAATAACTTGTGTATTAATCACCTTTATAATAAGTATAATATTATTATAATATGTATCGAGGTGTTTTTTTTTTTTTTAATCCGACGTTTTGGATTTTGTTTGAAAAAAAAAAAAATGCTCTTTAAACAAATATATTTTGGCATACGGATGTATTTACAGCGATTTTGGTTCGAGTTTCAATAATCGATGCGCCAAATTATATTGGTATATACTTGGTGTATACTTGCAGAGGACCTAACCGGTGTTTGGTGACAAAATATTGGGCCAAAATTGTTTGGACGCCATACGATGATTTTATCTGAAATAATAGTGACCCGTTTGGCCACCAATTTTCATCGTTTTAATAATACGTTTACGGACACTAAAATATTTGTATTTTTAACAACCGTTTGGGCACTGGTTTTATTAATGTGTGTACAGTTCATACATAACGTTTTATATACTATAACGTCACATTTTTTCCATTTTTTTTTTTTTTTTTTTTTAATTAACATAATATTATTCATTACCTTTTAACATGTTCGAGGGGATTTTTTTCATTAAATTGCCCATAGGTATTTGAATAATCCCTATAATTTTAAATTACGATTTTTTAATACTGTGATTTGTGCGGATTGAAAAAAATAAATTTTTTTTAATAATATTATACACGATTATTAGATCGTAAGTATCGTATCGTACTGTAATTTAAAATTCAAATACCAATTTTTAAAAATTATAATATATATTGATATTTTATAAACACAACATATTACACTTATATATTTATATTTTATTTACCATGTATTATTTACCAGATGACAAATATCTATATATTTATATATTGCCTATAATATTTCAATATGAATATTGTATTGTTCAAATATGACACGTCTTATTATTTTTTATTCATTATTTTGTGCACAGACGGGCATAAAATACCAAAAAATAGATTAAATCAGATAGAACACTTCAAATGTAAATAGAAATCCGACAGCCATCTTCTCATTTAGCAATGCTTATATAAATTATTGGTATCTTTTGATTTAAATGTATTATGCAATTATGCAATTATCATGTTATCTGTGCTTAAACCTTCTTTAATCCTTATCAATATACGATTCATGCCGTACGATTTACAATGTGTCAATGTCCAACTTTTGTAAATTGTGATATTTACCAATAATATATGCATAGTTTTAAACTTATAATTTTATGGCAATCGTGTAAAATTGTAATCTCGTCGTAATATTTCGTTATTTTAAGTTATTTTAGTTTATATAACATAGGCTTACTGATTGCTAAATGAGAAAATGGTCACCACGTGTTTGTGTGATAAGTATATTAACAGTACTAACTTTTAAGAGTATCCGAGCTCTTAAAGGTTAGAACACTCGAAATACAGTACTCTTTCAACTAGCAATAGTCATATTCTGATTATATCCAACTTTGTCTCTAAATTAAGTTTACTAAATGTTGAATTAATGCAGAATGAGGTGATCAGAAAGAACTTATTGTTAAGACATTGAAGTTCTGAAAAGTCAATTTGTTCGGTACATGTTAGTCAAAAGATTTATTTCTACTCTGGACTGTTGATTGGGAACCTGTTTACAGATTCTTAAAGAATTATATAGTTAAAATACATATTATAAAATTGATAGAGGACAAAATTTTTGAGAGAGCCTTAATTGGGTTTTTTATTTACTAATTAAAAAACCAGTTACTATAGTTTAAAAACGTAAAAAAATAAAATTTTATAACTACAAAACCTATTTATAAGTTAATAAATTAAAAAATCGAAATGAAGCTCGCTTCAAAATGTTGTTCTTTATTGATGTAATCTTAAAATTGTTTAATGAACTAGCTTGAACAGTTTTCAGTAAATGTGATTTTTTAAAACAAATATCATAATTATACAACAATTAAAAGTGGTACCTACTAACTCGGAACTAATTTTAAATTGTTAGATTTTACTACTTTTTAAAATTATGTAAAAATTACTCATACATAACTTCTTTAAAAACGAACGTGTAGCGTCCTCTTAATTAAGATAATATATTTATTGTGATTCCTAATATCTATTTATATAACAGGTTTTTTCTTAATTTGATTATAACTTATTTAATCTCTATTTTCTGGAAATATTTTAAAATTATTAAGTTATTTTATTTTATCGTTGTATGAAAAATAATTTAAAATATAACCTATCATACATATTTCAGCATACCTAGCATACATATCAACCTATATTTATAATATAACAGTCTCAAATGCTCAAGTTTATTTTACTATATTTATTATAAAATTTCGAGTATTTATTGATATTATCTTTGAGTTTAACCTTTCGCTTCTCTTTCTGCAAAAATAATTGCTTTATATAAAAAAAAAATAATAATAATTTTGTAACAACAATAGTTCTACATAATATCAAAATATTAAGTCTATTTTCGTTTAAATAATACGTTTTTCTATTGTAGGTATTTAATATTGTCTAAAATATAAGTGTATACATATATATTTTATATGCACAATTTTGGTAATAAGGTCGTTAACTTATTCCATTCTAAATTTATATTATATTGATTATTGCAAAATCAATGTGTATACATTTTCTGTCATAAGAAGCCATTCAGTTGTGTTTAATTAAAACGTTCACCTAGAAACGACAATAACGAATCAATAATAATTTCTCGATAATGTGAAATATCCAAAGGAAGACAACTAATTAAATCGAATATAAAATAACAAATTATCGTTGTATAATGTACCTACTTATAATATTTAACGGCGATCTCTTGATAAAAACCTATTTGTTGAATTTGAGAACTTATTCCCCAGATGACAGTGAAATCATTGGTTGATGGAAGTATCAGTTTTGGAACTGATTATTAAAAATTAAAGTACCATAACCGGTATTATTTTTCCGGGAATATTATAATTGTTTTTAGAAACTTTCAAAGAACCCGAACCCTTATTATTGTATTAATATTACAATTTATTTCTTGATTAATATTTAAGAAGTTATTTTTAGATTTTTCTATTTTCGTAACTACCATAAAATTAATTACAAGTAATGAAAACATGTTTTCGTCGAACTCAATGCCTAATGGTTATTTCTTCTGCAAATAATATTTACTAAAAAACTAATAAACGGTATTCTCGGTAAATGCTATAGAGTCCTGAACACTGAACTAAAAACAAGGACCGCGTATTGGGAAAACAATTTGTGCCCATAAGAAGGCTACTATATTGTTTCCTGACATTTTTGTTTCCATGATATACTTAATAACTTTTTCTTAGACATATTATTTATTGTTTTTTTTTTTTTTTTTATTTATGCCTATATTTTACGACCATTTTATTTTTATTTTTTCAAGATTTTACCCATATCATAACATATAACCCCAAGATTTCACCTCCACTCTACCAATACTTTTAAAAATGAAAACAATTATGAGTACTTCATGAATAATTGAATAATAATAAATAACAGGCCTTTTTTATGCACCACGTTTCTGAAGACACTGCTGAAATTTTATTAAGTTGTTTCATTACTTTCCAATACGTTGCCCATTTTTTTCATTTTTGTCTTTGGTAGAAAGGGAAGGAGTGTATTGTATAATGTATTTATAATATTTATGGTGTATTGATGATTAAAAAATTAAAAATCGAAGTAGAGAATGGTTATTTTAACTAAGATAAATAATCGAGCTGTTATAATAAACTCGCAAATAATTAGTAAATTTAAAAAAATAAAAATTGATTACTTTTCCTTCGATACAGTTATCGACAGTGAAGAATCGGTACATTTTCGGAAATTTGAATTCTCCTTGGTTACGTAATGGGACTAGGCTTCTTGTTACTTATCTTGCAAAAAATGTAATTGAAGCTGAAATATTGACAGGATATGCTATGGAATACCATTATACCACAACGATTTTCCAGGTAAATTCAGAAAAGTTCAGTTTCCAATAAAATTGTTTTTGCAATGACAATAAATAAAGCGCAAGGTCAGATATTAGTCCATTTTGGAGTAGATTTGGATAATAACTGTTTCTCACATGAACAATTGTAATTCGCATTTTCTAGAGTTGAAAGACCTGACTATTTATAAGTTGTTACACCACAAAATAAAACTCTGAATGTGGTAATCAAGAGGTTTTGACTTAAGTCATTTGTTAGTACATTACTTCATTCAGAGTTCGATTTAGGTATAAAGAATTTAATATATAATTATATAATAATATGTTTATAGAATAATTTTTAATAATTATATATATAAAGAATCATTTTTAATAATAATATGTGTATAGAATCATTTTTAAATATCATAAATTAAGTTAAATTACATATATTACTCATAATACTTATACTATAAATAATTATACTTTCGTTCAAAACTGCACTAGTTCCGATAGTCTTGTATACATTTTGACTCAGAGATTACAAAGAAACAAGTTGTAAAGAAGTTGAACGTGATTTTTAACAAATATTGTGACAACACAACAATAAAAAAATGGTACTGGTACACATGATTACTTTAAAATTACTTTTAAAATATAATTAAATATTATTAAGATGTTGGATTTTCATTTTTTTTAAAACTTTATAAAAATTGCCTATACAGAACCCCAAAAAGTGGGTTTATAGTATCCTCTTAATTCAAATCCAATATAAACACTAATCAGTATTCTATCTGATGAGTGAAATGCTTCCATACCCTAATGGTAGGTTCTTTTAAGTATTTTTTTATAAGAGTGCCTATCAGAAACAATTTTTTAGTTAAGAATTTTTTTTACTACATTATTAAATTTTCTTAACTGGAAAATGCCTCATTCGTACGATTTATTCAAGAATACATTTTTAAATAATAATATACAATAATACAATTTATTAACGAAACCAATTCTTAAAATATGTGTTTTGTTTATTTTTTGTCGGTTCATTCACGCCGTTAGGTTAGGCCGTATACGAGTACCTATATCAGTTTAACCGTCTGTAAACTGCCCGTGCATTTGATTGTAAACAAATAAAAAGTTGTTTGTATTTACTTCTACTAACTGAACATCGATCGGTATGAGTACCTTTTAATATAACCAAAGTATAATATAGAATATTTGCTATTTAAGTAGTGCTAGAGTTGAAAACATTTAATTTATATTAGAAATGACGAGTTTTTGATAATGTAAATTTCGTATTTTATTAGTTGGTTAAACGGAGACAGCAAATGCGGGCGCTACATCTTCTTAAGATACAAAGTTATTTTAATAAATTAAAAAAATTAATTTTTAACTACTCATAACTGTTTAAAATTTTTTAAATACGTATACATATATCATATATAATATATTATATTTGATATTTTTATTCAGATTTAAAAAAAAAAAAAACATTTTTTTTTTTTAAATAACTGTAATTATTTAGATTTATAATGTAACGAAGAATCTATTAATTTTACAATGATGTGGATTTTCTTTTATTTATATACTTTTCCCTGTAAAATTGAGTCGAGTAGGAGATTGGAAATTAATAATTTATTTTATAGCAAAATAAAAACTACAATTTTAAATAATGTTAATATACTATCGTGACCAAAGGGACCAACTTCTACTATCTGTATCTGGACATATTTTTATACCTAAATAATATTTAAAAAAACACAAAATATCAAAAAAATTAATTTGTCTCCTAAATGTTGTCTTCTAATTTATAATTGGTGATTTAACTCTAAAATAATTTTGAATGCGATTTCATTAGTTTTTCATTAATATATGTTTAATACTAAAAATCATTAATGAGACGATGTCTTCATAAAGCCTCTAGGTATATTTTAGATTTCTATTGCCGAGGTATATAATATATTTAAGCTGATAACTAAAAACACTTTATGTCTCCATAAATCATTTACTACTTTATATTATTTCTTTTATGTAATAGATAAAATAAGAATCTGCATTTTTTGTATATTTTTAATTTTGACTCTTTAGATTTCCCTAATTAATAAAATCCCTATCTTAACACACGATTCAAGTGCGTAGAGTTTTTAGAGTTATTTTTATACATTAATGCTGATCTTAAACTTAAAAATAAGTAATTTACACCCATTTAAAATGTTAAATGGCTGTAACTCAGTTGATTTTGAGTTTAGGACCAGGATTAATACATCAAAATTACTACCTCAAAAAAATAACACCTATCAGAATCTTGTGTCAAGAATAGTGATTGCCATTTAAAAACTTTCGTTTTACTAATCTATTCATATTCATCTAAATGAATCATAAATATACAAAAAAACTTGAGGAGATAAAAATATATACATTTCACTATATATAGTAAACAATAATGTGTGAATAGGTTTTAAATGATAAATGTTATTTGTGTATATTTAAATTTATAGAGGTTAGAAAAAAAGTAACAGAAAAGATCAAGTAAAAATAAAATAAAAAGGAATAATGTCCAGTCAGTAAGGGGTGAAATTACTTTTCTCATATAGTGTCAGTAGGTGTGGGAGTACTACGCACATTCGTAAGGATACCTACTGGTTGAACAATAATATATCATTAAATACCACTAGTAAAACTACCAGCTCTGTCACTTTGATCCGAATCTAAAATAATTTTTAACCGTTGATTTTTAAATATTTAAAAGTGGGTAATATATGGACCAAAAAAAATAAATTAACTAACCAATAATATAATTAAAAAATTTTTGTGTTTTAGATTTTCATTTTTCATAAATTTGCGTACAAATTCAAAACTGTATACAGAACCCCTTTAAAAGTGGGGGTGTTACCATCCTCTTTAAAATTGTGTTTTTATACAATATTTTAATACATTTTTTTCATGATTTTAACGATTAAGATTCTATGTTCAAGGTTTTTATATAACTTTAAATTTAAGATTTTGATATTCAATATTTTAAACGTTCAAGGAATTAAAATTTAAAGTTTTAAGGACTTCTCTTAAATTCCTGGTTTTTAAAATTTTTTTCTAAAAATATTATACCATAAAATAAAACGAATAATACCTATACCTATCTCCCATGGTAACCAAATCAACAAACTCGTAATTAATAGTATGTACTACATGTAATATTTACACTATGTAACTAAGAGCAGATAGGCGGACGGACATATTGCTAATATAAAGTGTCTGAATTTAAAATAAGTTGAGAAACCTATAAAACATCAAATTTTGTTACCTACATAATATATGTTTTGATTTTTTTTTACATGTTTCAATTACAATAAGTACCTATCTATTATTATGGTTTTTTTACAAAAAATCCATTCCCTAGTTATGACATTTTAAAATTCAAATTTTAGACACAAGCAAGCTCCCCTAGAATCCAAAAATATTGATTTAAAAACTTGAATTCTTATACTTAATTTTTGTAGATAAAAATTATTTTAAACAATAATAACTGGAGTTTTATAACTTAAAAAGTAATGATAATGCCCCTAATATGAATATAATTACAACATTATTAGATTCTGAGCAATGAAAAATATTTTTTACGATGATTTTTATTTTTTTATGAGTAATTTATCGACCAGAAGATTTGACGTCATGATCTATTTTTTCGTGCGTACCTATTTGTCGATTTTTGAAAAACACATCATAAAAAGCTATCGAAATATATAGGTTAAAATAATGGTTATTTCATCACAAATCCGAAAATATTGTTTCAAGGTACATATTTTATTCAATGTTGAAAAAGTAAAAAAAAGATTTTAACAATGTTCAAGATACGAAATTTTTTATACGTATTATCTTTCAGTCTCCAATTAACGTGTATACCATTTTAAATGATTTTATAAATAATGTGGACGGAGATTTTGGTAATCAAAATGCTATCAACTAAATTATTAGGTACTACTCCGTGGTTTAATTTTATCATTTATTACCAAATGAAGGGGTGCATCCTCAAAATATGCCGTGCTTCAAAATATCCCGCACTCAAAATATCCCCGTTAAAAATATCTCATATAAAAAATATCCTCATTAGAAATATCCTGAGTTCAAAATATTCCTTATTCAATTTATCCCAATAAATTTTTATTCGTTAATTTTAAAAAAAAATTTAGTTATTATATTATAAAATAAGCGTTATTTTAAAATTTTAACACTGAAATATTTTATTTAAAAAGAGACATTAAAAATTATTGTTAAATATTTGGTAAATCTCATAAAAAAAAACTCATATCATGTATGATGACGCTACTATTTTATAATATGATACATAGGTACTTACTTTTTATATTTGATGAGTTTTTTTTATGAAATTTACCTAACATTTAACAATAATTTTTAATGTATCTTTTAAAATAAAATATTTCAGTGTTAAAATTTTAAATTAACGCTACATTTTTTTTTTTTAAATTAACGAATAAAAACTTATTTGGATAAGGGATATTTTTCGAGTGCGGGATATATCTAATGAGGATATTTTGTATATGGGTTATTTCTAACGGGGATATTTTGAAGCGCGGGATATTTTGAGGGGGGGGGGAGCAAACGAAGGAAAGATTGACTTTAAAAAAAAAAAAAAATGTATCGATTAAAACTTAAAAGTGTACCGGATTACCGCCGGAATATCGACCCATCACCATTGTGTTGTGTCAATGTCTACATGGCGTTTCGCAATTAGACGTTATGTCAACACGACTCAACTCGGGACTATAATTCGATTCCACGAGCGATCGCTATGCACACAGCGGCTGGCCGACGCAGTCTGTGCGTTACTCGTTTATACATCGTATTACACCTACCCATATATTATTATTGTGTACTTTACTCGAAACGCAATTTAGTAAAATTTGGCGTATATACATACGACGTGTACGTTTTATGTACGTACCTACACACGTCATAATAAAGTCGAAGATAATATTATCATTCAAATATTAACGAATGTGCAGTGTGTGTGTTAGGCAGGGCTTGAAAACATTATTCATTTTTGCGTTATAACGTTTTTCGTTTATAACGTTATTTTTGTTTAGCGTTATAACGTTTTTCGTTTTATAACGTTATTTTTGTTTTGGGTTATAACGTTTTTCGTTTTATAACGTTATGTTTTTTTTTGCGTTATAACATTTTTCGTTTTATAACGTTATTTTTTTTTTTTTTTGCGTTTTTTATACTGTAAATTTAACCAAAATTCTGCAATTCACATTCTACGTAGTGTGATTTTGCTATATTACCTGTTGGGTAGACAGATTTGGCCTTTGGGTGATACTGATTATTTAACGTGATTTAAAAATAATATTAATATAATTAATAATCGTTTTATAACGTTATTATTATTTTTTTTTTTTTTGCGTTATAACGTTATAAATATAACGTTTTCAAACCCTGGTGTAAGGTGTACAATATTATGGGAGAAACCTAAACTCTGAGCACACGCACTCGTGATTATATACTCTCTATATTATATGGTAAATAATTATATTACAGTGTATATATAGGTACATATTATTATCGTAGGTGGCGTGGACTCGTAGGCTAGTCGCTTTTTTTTCAGTCGCATCATGGACTTTGTCGAGACGGCTGGCAGTTGTGTGCTCTCGAGTTAAGAAGAAGGAAGAAAATAAGAGAGAAGAAGATTTATTGGGTAGGTACACAAACACCAAAATACTCGAATTTGCCCAGATGTGCATGAGTGCATGCATGCACCCGTAATACAAATTAATAATGGAAAACGGGGGGAGGGGGAACATTTCATTAAACGATATTATACATTTATTTATATAGCAAATGTGTAAATAATTTTAATATTTCAATAATAATGATTAGGTATAACTTACCTCGCTGCATTCGATTTTCTATGAAAACGGACATCGTTCCTTTCGCATCAAAAGCCTCACAAAATAATTCTAGTCGTAAAACTAAACTAAACTGTTTAGTCGCAAATGAGACGATTCCTGTTCAAACATGTGCGTAGTTGCGTAATCGAACAGTTTGTGACAAAACACAAACTGTTTAGTGCATTAATTTGGTCAAACTGATCGGTTGCATGTGAACGCATTGTCATATATCACTGTGGCAGTCACTTGTGCAATCAAACTGTTGCGCAACTGAAATTTGCATGTCAGTGACTAGCCGTAGTGTTCTCGAGACCGCGTCCTATACTATGGTAGACGGTGAAGATATATTTATCCAAACGATAATATACACGCGAGAAATGTCTCCGATCTAGAGGTCCCGGACGACACTAAATGCAATTAATGTTTACGTTTTCGGGTCCAAAATTAGTACCTAGCTGTAAACCGGTTACACGCGGTGATGTGTTTAGGATTTTCCCGAGAAAGCCACTTATCGTGATTGTTGTTGTTTTTATTTTTTTTTTTTTTATTATTATTATTGTGAGAGTCAATTTTTTATTAAATGTTCCAATTTTTATACATTTAAATAGTTAAATAGTAATATTTTTAGATATTTTAACATATATTTAAAAAATTTTCTAATTAAAATATAGAAAATCGGTTCCCGCAATAACCTAGAAAACAAGTCAACAAACTCAAATCTTTTTACGCAATTAAAATAGGAACATGTTAAGTACCCTAAATGTTGTCAGGCGCTTAGATCTAAATCGAGAAAAAAAATATGCACTGCTCCGACAGCCTTAAAGCGTATACCGTATAGTCAAACTTTTTTATTCAATGCGCGGGTATACGGTCATATAAACCGGTCATATTTTGACCGTTTACAATATTTATAGGTACTGGAAAATGCGCAATACACGTTGAAACGATTTTAGTTTGATTCGTTACTAGATTCTGAACAGTGCAAGGGATATTTTGGGTTTATGATGATATCTAATTCTTTTCTGTGATCTCCCATCCCCGTTTCTCCGTGAGATCTTTTCGCCATGGCGTAGTGTGATAAAAATGTATTGATTTTACAGATGCAAGTTTTTTTTAAGTAATACTTATTATACACATACTTTTCATAGTTTATATCCCAAATGTGATTTTTAATTTATGTTTTGATAAAATATATTATTTTACATTTTGAAATGAAAATTAAGCCATGTAGTCGAATAAAATAGTAAATAAATTACTAAAAATACATAGAAATCTTTTATCTTTTATCTAAAATTTATATTATACAACTGCAACATATATTGACTACCAAAATTTATCTGATACTATTCTAAAAGAAATTATTTTAATTTTGTATGTACTTTAAAGAGAACACATTTATTAGGTATTTAGCTTTTATAGTAGTATTTTTAAGGCAGAAAAAAAAATTACCAAAAATGGAAAAACGTGCATTCGTCAAAATTGATTATGGTTATTTCTTCATAATTTCAAAAATTATAATTCAAGAAATTTGCAATTTTCACAGTCAATGTCATATTTATGGGGAATGGTGAAAAGACGGAGGTCGACCTATAAAAATAACAAGCCATGATTCATGTGGTTTCATTTAAATAAAAAGTTCTCAAGATTTATTTCTGAACCGTTTTATCTCTTGATATGGAAATATTCCATAAGATAAGTTTAGATATTTATTATAAAACAAAAAAAAATCTCTCCGACCGCTAAGAATCTAAAAATTATTTATGAAATTTAAAAAATAATGAGTATTGATACAAAATAATTGGAAAATTAAATGGGTCAGTTTTATAGTGATAATTACATAGTGTTTTGAATTTTTTTGATTGATTGTTCAAGATATTATTTCACTAACAATAGTTACAATACGTTTTGGTCCGAACATGATAATATTTTATCATTCTACATTTATTTTTATGAATAAAACATTAGCTCAACTACGTCACTTATTAAAACTTTAATTGTAAATAAATATCTGCAATAAACTATCTATATTTGTTCAATAATAATTAATAATAGGTGATAATAATAATAAAAATAATTGTTTGCATACAAAATCGGTAAAAATAGTTAATAACCAGAAAATATTCTGTATACGAATATGTAACATGTAATAAATTGAAATAAAAAAAAATAGTGAATATTAGCAATTTAAAAAAATTGATTTATTCGTAAAAATATGATATTATAATTGCTTAAAATTACCTATATTTCAAAAATAAATTCATCGACAAATGTTATTTGATAATATGAGTAGCAAATATTATATAAATTACTTTGTAAAATCCTTAATAAGTGTGAATATATTTATTACCTAGTAAAAGAGTTGGCCCGTGGGAGGAATGGTGTATATTCTCCCGTTATATTTTCAAGCTTCTGTAGCGTATACCTACTAAAAAATGTATGACTACATCACTGAATTTGCGTCTAACATTTTCCTCCTACTCCAATTTTTATAGGTAATTATTAGTATTTAGCTCAATACAAATTAAAAAGGATTACGTAATATTATTCCAATAAATATGTATAAAAAATATTATAATATGTAATTTTTTTTTTTTTTTGTAATCCATTTATTTGATTGTACAGAGTCATTTTTTTTATCATGATTGCCAAATTTTTCCGTGAGAAATAATTTTTTATAATTTTAATTTGTATATTTCTTCAAGTATTAGGTCACTATATTTTTACTACTATTTATCCTTGTTATTTATTTTGGTTTTTATACTTTTTCTTAAATTACAACCTATATTTTTGTCATGTCATTTGACGTAAAGTACTTTTCTGAAAATATCGAATATTGAACCAATAGTTTATTATTTATAAGCATTATAAATTTAAATAAGGAATGTACAGGGAGACAGTGATTACTTCTTATAGTAAGCATAACTACTCCACTCTTCTAAACTTCAAATGCTAATAAATAATTAACTGCTGGTTCAATAGTCTATGCTTGTATTTCAAAAATTTCAAAAAAAACATTCTGCGTCGAAATACGTATGAAGTCAGAACTATAGATGACCACATAAGAAAAGTATAAAATATGAAAACTAACAAGGATAAACAATAAAAAAATAATTCTAACTTTTTATAAAATTTTAGTGAAATAAGTATCCCAAGTGTACAAAATTGAATATTCACTCATCGGGTATCACCAGGGATGGAAACACTTAACTCGTCAGGTAGGATACTGATAGTGAAGGACATATAAAATTGGAAAGTAATTATAAATTGTTGCATCAATAAAACGATTTTTAACGGAGCTTTTGTGTAATAATATATTATATTATATATAAACAAATTGACTAACCATAACAATTTTATTTATTATTTTGTTATTTGTCCTACATAAAAATAAAACATTTCTGTTATGAAACGTAGTTTTTCTTTACGTTTAAGGAAACTACTGCACAAATAAAAAAAAAACCTCTTAAAAGTAGGTACTAACTATAACCGATTTCAAAATAAAAAAAAACTCTTTATTCCAAAACTCCTACTTGACTCTTTCTAGTCAAAAAGTTGCTCGTCGAAAAAAAAATGTAAGTACATCATTGTAAAACTAATAGATTCCTAACTGCGTTTAAATTTTAAAAGTTAAAAATTCATAAAAAAAAAAAGTTGGGTGAGCACGATAAAAGTATCGTCCTGTACCTACATATTCGTAAAATGCTATTAAAACATTATGTAATATAGAAAACAATTTTTAGTGTTAATTTTGTGGATAAGGAAATTTTCTGAAACGGTAATTGAACATTACCTACATCTATAAACAGTATTTATGGATTTTTATTTTACAGAATAATATTTTGTTTTCCATTGCTTGATTACAGGCTACCAGTGAAATCATATATAGAACGTTTGTTATTTACATTATGAAAAACTTACCTTATAGGAATACTGCGGGCAATCGATGTCGAATGGTCTAGCTCTAATGAGTTGGTACCTATTTACAGAGATAAAAAAAAAAAAAACAACGGATGACATTTGAAATTAATTGAATTATCCATAGCAAGACGTTTATCTTCCGCATGGATCGTTTTATTGTTTAAGCATTGTTTTTTTTTTTTTGTAAACATTTTATAGTTTGTTAAATTTTGTTTTCATATTTTAATAATATTACATAAAACGTTATATATCTATTACGTATTTTATTTTTACTTTTAATTGGGTAAAAAAATAATATATAAGGTCTTCCATATTAAATAAATAATACCTAACTTGTGATTTTTTATATAACACAAGAAATAACTATAAAAACTGATACGGAGTACTTTATTTCCAATGATTGATTTCAATTTAATATTCGTATCTATATTCTTTATATAGGTATATCTTAACATAATACCTACTTTTTGTGCGTATGTGTATAAGTTTTAAAATTTGGGAGGGGTTTCTTTATAGGTTTTTTTTTTCATAGAAGAAAAAGTATAAAATTCTATCCAGGCGGTTTGTTTGAAGGTACAAAGTCGGAGATAGTATAGAGATAAAATTCAGTAATTACGATTTTAAATACTTTTTATAATATGTACACAATTTAGATAATATATAACTTTTCTTCGGGCATTTATTATGTTCACATCAAATGACTATAAATCTGGATTAAGAAGCCTTCAAACCACATTATTCTAAGAAGTATTACATAGGCAGTTTATTATTCTATCTTTGTATTGCTTTGTGTTTGTGTGAGTCTGGAATAAACTTATTTTTAGTAACATAGTATCAGCGACCAATTTTAGAGTCACAAAAAAATGTCTCTTTTCTCTCAAATAGATGATTTAAATTCCATCAGAACGTCGCAAAAAAAAAATCTCAATATTAATTTTGAAAAAATATTCGACGTTTCCATGACATTTTTTTTTTTTTAATAATTTTTATATAATTAGATGTTTTCAAAAAATGT
The DNA here is from genome assembly GCA_025469235.1 of Pemphigus obesinymphae. Classification (NCBI taxonomy): domain Eukaryota; kingdom Metazoa; phylum Arthropoda; class Insecta; order Hemiptera; family Aphididae; genus Pemphigus; species Pemphigus obesinymphae. The sequence continues at coordinate 21,467 of JAIPRL010000822.1, read as the reverse complement.
TGAAAATTTTGGAAATTTCAAACTCCATATTTATTATAGTATAAAATATGAAAATTAAAAATTTGGTTCCATCATCTATGCTCAACTTTTTATACTTCATGCCCGTTTTTACCAACGGTCGGATGGTTATTCCCCCTCCCTTATATTTTGAACTTAAAAATCAGTACATCAATAATTTTTTACAAAAATATTTTTCAAATTACTTTTATGTCTCGATTATATCCAGGAGATTTATCATCGTCGTAACAATATAACGTTAGAATACATTATAAAGATTAATAGGTTTACATCCTTTTCTCTATGGCCAGCTATACACGAACATTATTTTACAGTACAATTATTACTCAATTGTTAACTATCATCGTCACGATACGTTTGATAATTCATTGGCCACTGAAAGTAATCGGAAATATAACCCCATAGATATCTGTAAATGAAACCATTGTTTACATATTTTTACAGAGTGCTTTTTGTGACTTATGGTCGATTAACTTCAATGCATTAGACTGGCAACACACGAGCAGTTATTTTACAGTACGATATTTTTACAGCGTCTTAAAATTGCAACGAATTTCATCGATATTTATTGATACGAATAGAGCACAACATACGAGTGTTGCGCTGTAAAAAAAAAAAAAAAAACGCACGACCCATATTTCCTGTCATAATGCATTGAAATTAGTCGATCACAGCCACACGCTGTAAAAATTATGCTCGACTGTTTTAGTTCCAGTTATTTACGGGTCAAGTTTCCGCAGAAATGACGTGTTAAACACATGTTCGAAAGGAATAATTATTTCAGTATGTTTTCGTCGGACTCCAATATAAATTAAAGAACTCTTCAAACACACATTGTTTAAGTTTGATTCAACAATAAAATAATATAATTTATTACTTAGATAAGAAAAAGTATTCTGAAAATAATTGGTATACATTTTGTGAAGTATTCCAAATACTTCGGGAATACCATTATTATTATAAAGTACTCGATTACACATTCTGAATACTTTTTTATAACGTATTCGAAATACGTTTAAAAATCATTTTACCCAAGTCTGTATTTCCGATAAATTTAATTATCGATGAATATTGAAGCTTATCAAAAGGGCGTTTTTATATTTTCAACAAATACGCACTGTAAATATTGCTCGTGTGATAATATATACACTATTAACGCGTGATTAATATATTATAGTGTGTTGTAAAAATAATGTGCGATATAACGCTCATTTGTTGGTACATGTACGTACACTAGATCAAAAAAAAAAAAAAAATACAAAACAACAGAAACAAAACAATAACTTCGTAAATTTATAAATTTGATAAAAACAAATATAAAATAGCAACAAATTGTAAATTGTCCGTTTACACCAAGAAAGTAAAATGGAAACATTTAGAAGACGAAATCGTTAATATTCGATGCATCGTATAATTTCATATACATATGTACGTAGTCTATAATATGTAAAATACAATATTGTTGCGTCAAGATCTGTTTACACCAAGTACACAAAAAGTTACCGAAAATAAAAACAAAACCAAAACACTTTGATATTTATATCATCTTCAAATAAACACAAGAATTTTTTCAGAAACACAAACATTTTGTCGCCAGTTTTCATTTTGTCTCCAAATTGTCGGAGTTTGGTTGGAAAACAAAATATTGCTGTTTTGTCGGTCTAGTGTAAATCCGACATTATGACCGAACCGAAAATGCGAGTTCGACAAGTTATTTTTATTGCACGGCACTCGTGTGTGATGCTCCATTCATATCAATGTATCTTGAGGAAACTTGCTATAAAAATAATACGCAGTAAAATAACGCTAGTATCAATATTTAACGATTTTCAGCCGTAAAAACATGTTTGTGCAAAACTGTTAAAATCGATTCCGAATGTCATTTTAGAGTTAAAACATTTGTTATAAAATCGATAAATGAAAACATCTTGGAATGAACATAATTTTTGTTTTTAATTTAATAATTATAACATAAGTTTTTTTAGTTTTAAGTAGGTAGTTATATTTTATTTTTATAAATACTAGTTTTCTACATATTATCATTATATTTATAATAGTATGCTTATCAATATATAGTAATGTAAAAGTAGTATCCCTTTCGCATTTGAGCACTAGTGACTAGTGCTTATTTATCGAATTAAAATAAAGAAACAAATACTTATTTGATAATTCTTGAATTTTGTTATAAAAAATAAAATAAATAAACCATATTAAACATGACAACTAATATAGCTAATATAATATAATATTATTATACCTATAATAATGTATTAAACCAGGGACTGAAACCTTAACGATTTTTTAGGTTCTAGTTCAAATTCGGTTCTTTAAAAAAAAAATAATATTTCGGTTCCATTTTGTTTCTGATTAATACCGATAGGAACCGGTTCTTCAAATTATCAACAGTCAGATTAAAATTTATCAATTCTACACCGTGGAATGATAAAGAATTAAAACATTTGTTTAGCCAAATCCAGCCGACAAGTGTGTTTCTTTACAAGTTCTATTTGTGTAACAAAATATTAGTTTTTATTTTGTGTTATTGTAAATAAGATTTAAATTGGTTGAATATTGTGTTATTAATGTTGTAACAAATTGTAGAATTTTTAAAATATGCTAAACCATATACTGTATACCATACGTATTGTATATACCTAGTTCTTTCATAAATAAATAATAATATTATCCAAGTCTGTATATTGTATGATGTAATAATATTTAAATCCCAATGTAAAAATTACCCTAATAAAATTGTTCATAATGGTATATTGTTTTATAATATTAAATAATTTTTTTATACGGACGACGTAGAAAATTGATTTTCCATTGTACATAATTATCGGAAAATTACTATTATATTATTGACTATTAAAATTCCTTTTAACATGTCCATAATATCTTACTCTTGATTAATATAACATACCTATTATAGTATATTAATATACTCTGATATAATAATATAAAACGAGTCACTGCACGTGTAAGACACGACAAAGTTCAGAATATATTGCTTTTGCAATTATTTGCAATTATATTTGATGAACATTAATGAAAAATCCCAGCTAGGCACGTGACTATTACGTTAGGTATATATAACGTGTTCATTTCCCGTACTTTCAACTATAGTACGAGGTAATTCCGATGGCGAAAAACTACAAGTGAAGCAAGGCACACTCATGAAATCTAGAAATTTTAAAATAGCTTAAAATATTCATATGTAAAGAAAAAAATTAATCGTCATAAAGTCATAATTAAGGCCAGGATTTAAATGTATGTCATAACCACTCATGACATAAAAAAAAATCTAGGTAATTTCAAACTTTCAAAGAATCGTTAGAATCCAAAAGAACTAAAATTTTTGATTTACCATTTTAAAGTGTTTTGGTTCGGTGCAGGTTCAATGAAATATGAAATATATGTTCCAATATCAGTTCCGGTTATTGAAATACCTCCAGGTTTCAGTTCCTATTATAAACATAATAATAATATTTATATATATTATAAAGTAATAAATTAATAATTTAATCTGTGATTTTATAATTTTATACGTACAAATATTTGTTTTTTATACTATTTGATGATTTACTAAAAGTGTAGTTTGTATAGTATGCAAATTTGCAACAGTTTTATAAAACTTTAAAATATATATATTATATAATTATTTTGGATTATCAATGAAGGAAGAAATGTATTAAATATACAATGATATATTTTTTTAATGCTTGTATACCTTTTTATGGGTAGTATTTAAGCAGTAATTTTGGAAAAATTAGCCATTTTGTATTAAAAATTAGCATTTATTCTGGTTAGTACTTAAAAGAGGTAATTTTTCAAATTTCTTAGTAGTTTTCTTAAACTTAAACAAAAATTGCATTTTATAATGAAAAATTTTTTTTTAAACAGAAAAATAATTATTACATTGATATTATTTTGAAGATACAGTATATTTTTGCATATTTTATCAGTTCGACTACAATACCCTCAACATTTTTTTTTTAATGTCAGTAAGTATAATCTCAATTCAGACCCCTAATCCTCTTTTACACATATTTCTTACATTTATCAATGGTTATTTAGAAAGTGAATTTTTTTTTGATTGCAATGACGGCGTAATATATATGCAATATAGTTTACACATAGGTCGACCATGCTCGGCTTAGAGGAACGGCATCATCATCAATATCGGTTAATACCTAGTTATTATTATTCTATTATTTACGAAAATAATATGGATCATAATACGAACAACAAACAGGTCAAAATATGGAAAAGCGAAAAACAAACAATATGATGACGTTGGTAGTTATCTACGTAATGTCATATTTTGTAACTATACCATAATAATAATTGTATAACATGGACATTTCTAAATTTAAATTAGATTTACGCCAAGAATATCATGGAAATGGCAAAAAAAAAAAAAATGTATGGGAAATGAAATACTCACATTTCCAAAATATTAGAAAAATTATTTTCTAAACTATATATAAATTATTCTAAGTGCTATTTAAAATTGGAATACTTTTGCTCAAATACTTATTTTATATTTAAATACTTTACATGCAGTGTTAGTTCTATATTATAATAAAAAATCATATAAATAAGATAAAGATAACCATACTAAATTTTATCTAGATACAGATAAAGATAATTAATCTAAATTGTATCTAGATAAAAAAAAGATAAATCAATTTGTATTTAGATAAATATCAGATAAATTCAATTTTATATATTTAAAGAATTGTTTAATAAAATGTGTTATGTCTATATAAAATGCCATTTTATATGCCCGTTACCATATTTTAATGAAATAGAGTGCTTCAAAAGTTAAGTGAATTATTTTCATGAAAATAGAATACATGCATTGGGCGCAAACTTCAAAAGAAAGAATGGAATTTTTCGATGATATAAATCGGATGATTACACAGCATTAATTTGATTTTTGTGAGAATATTTTAATAACAAGAGCACAATTATTGGCCCAAATTATTATTGAATTTAAACTCAAAATGTGGTGTATTTAAAACTTAATTTCATAGTATTGGTATTAATAAATTGTATCAATTATCAATTAAATATTAATTTATTGAACAATTTATATTAATATTAAAATATTATAATGATGTATTAAATAGATGACTACAGTAAAATGGGAAGACAGTTGTATGTTTTTCACTATTTTTATAATTTATGCATAATTTTTCATTTTTACATACAACTTCACAATAATCACAATGTTCAAGAATTAGTATCACAACACATCATGTTTTCATGATATTATACATTTATATTTCACCATTTAAATACGCTTTTAATTAATTTTAATAATTTTAATAGTCAAGAGTATTGAATTCATTAATAATGTATAAACGAACGTTATAATATTCTACGTAGAAAAAAAAATATATAACTTAATCATAATATCATTATTATATTATAGTTAAAAATATGTATTTATCAAATAATCATTCAAAATTCATTATATTATCATTAAACTATTTTTTCAAAGCAAATAATTTGTAAAATGTACAGTGCTTAGGACAGAAGTGCATGTGATAAATACAGTATGGAAATTGCTCATTGATTAATAATAATCGATCCAACCGGGGACAGCCCAATTATTCGATGTTGATGACAGTGATGAGTGGGGTGATATCCTCGATGATTTTCTATTTATGTTTGTCTTTGACATATACGAACGTCAACTTTAATGAGGTCAAAATCTTAACGATTTTTTCATATTCAACGTGGAAATTTAACTTAAACCAATTATTTACAATACGGCTCTTTGCGTTTTGCACGTCATCGTAATTTTTAAAAATTCAGTGTTAAGTTTTTATATCAATGATCGACATAATATAATATAATAATAAAATATCCTTAATCAGATATTATAAGTCTCTTCCAATAATGCATTGAACATCTAAAATAGCCGATTAAACAATCGTCTTATTTCGTTAACAAATAGCTACTAATAACATTTATCTAACCTATGAATAATAAATGATAACTAATTTAATACATAATAATAAAAATATATCAATCGCTATATAGATATTTTGAATAATTATTTATTTTATAACTTTAGATAAACTCCACCATTGTAATTTTGGTCGCAAAATAATATAAACTATTGTAAAATCAAGAAATTCCCAGCTAAGCTTAGAATCTACAATAAAGTAAATAATTAGTAGTTTATATAAAAAAATCAAAAAAAAAAAAATCAGAAATTACAACGGACTATATAACTTTATATTCTTTTCTCGTTGTATATAATTTTAATCGCATTATATTTAGTATGGTCAAAGCGAAAAAGTTAATTTTATAATCGGTAAACGATATAGACTTTGTGATGATTTCTATAATCCAATCTGGTACAGTGAACATACAAATTGTGAATTATTTATTAACGTTATAGGTTTAACGACATTTTTGATTTAATATAGAACATAAAGGCAAACAAAATGCCCTATCAGTAGAAGTAGGTTGGAAGTACTTCACTCATCGGGATGGATATTATAAATTTGAAAATCATGATAAATTATTTAAATTGATATTCAGGACAACTTTATTTGTTATTTTGTTATTTTCTCTACATTTATAAAATATTTCCGTTTTAAAGATAGTTTTTCTTTACTTTGAAGGAAACTATTGGAAAAATAAAAAAATGACCTCTACAAAGTACTAACTAGAATCAATTTCCTATCAAAAAATTTCTTTACTCCAAAACTCCTGCTTGACTCCTTCTACCCATAAAAGTGTACAATACAAAAATAAATAAACAAAAAAAGCTGTCCAAGCATAGGTGATGGAAGTTGATCTATTGTCATTTCGCTCCACTTAAAATCTAAAAAAAATCCCATAAAAAAGTAATCATAAAATGAATATTTTTTTAAATTTAACTACACAGTATACAATTTAAAAAGTTAAAATACAGTATTAACTAATTAATATATTAATTAAAAATATAAATGAAAATAATTCTATAAAGCAAGTACTCATTTTCCAAGAAGTCCGACGGAGATAAAAATAAATACTGAAAGTTTTAAGTAAATTGTTAAATCTTCGAGTTACAAATGAATAAATGAAAAATATATATTCGAGAAATATTTGCAAGTGGGCGTTATTAAAATATTTAAATAGTTGAATTACAGGAAAACTATTCAAAACGTAGTTCAGTTTACTATATAGAACTTATTACACGAAATACAACTGAATTATGTTTTAAAATTAAACACTTATTTGAATTTCTCGATAAGTTTACCTTATATATGCACTGAAACAAATAATTATAAATTGCGATTAATAACACAATTAAAATACACATTTTTAATAAAGAATTATATAATTTAAATAACTAACAAGCCGATACTAACAAAATGTATTTATTCAATTTAGTTTCACCCCTAAAAAAAAAAGTAGTCATACGTATCTTCGAAAGGGCATCGTTTTGCTAATTCCAAAAAAGTGCAAAAAAGCTATTAAATATTCAATTTTTATTTAGAATCATTTCTCCATTTAGTTTAGTAAATTATCATTAGAATATAAGTAGGTACACTATTTAATTTTCGAATCATTTTATTAAAAAATACACATTTAATCAAAAAAATTAATTTATTATATTGAAAAATATCATTTAATTACCTAAGTGGTAGGTTTATTACATTTTCAGCTATTTAAAATTTTTTAAACCATTTAATATCTTAGTTAAATTAAAAATGCATCAACAATTGTAGCTTTAAAATGCAAGATTAAATTTACTTAATTTTTCATTCTTAGATTTGTATATATATACAAATATATATAAATGGTTTACCTTATCTAACTATAATATTATTTTTACTTTGAATATTCGTTATATTTTATTTTACCATAATGATCATAATGATATCAGAATCGTTATCATAGTTATCTATACATTAGTAAGTTAGTTAGTAGTTAATAACTTTATTTTCATTGAGATTAATATAAAAGAATCCAGTTATTAAGGAGTGGAATACTTATATAACTGTACCTATAAATTACCTATATAGTCGGTAATCATGACTTTTGTTATTTTTTAATTTATAACAACTTTTCGTGTTTCTTCCTTTGTAAAAAGTAATTTTTTGAAACGCTTTTGAAAACAACTTAGATAATCAAAAAATGACTTATATAAAATACCAACTAGAATGAATTTTCTATCGAAAACTTTAATACCAGAAAAATACTACTTTACTTTCCTTCTTCCCGAAAAAGTGTCTATATACATAAAGAATAAAACACATTGTAAAACTAAGACATGCAGCGCTACGCTCAGAATCTGAAATGACTGATAGGAATAAAGATAAAAACTATTTATCTAGAATTTATATAACATATACGTATACAATATACATATATATATATATATATATAAATTTGTGCGCATGCGTACGTATATAAATCTATCTAGATATTTTTCAACACTTTCTATAACTGATATCACATTAATCATTACTATGAAAAACAGTGTGATTAATAATTGTTTATTATCACCATATTATCATAAAAATAAAATTGATAAAATTATTCGTTTAATTATAAGATTAATAATTATTATATTATATACCCAAAGTCACAATATTGTACACTTTATTTTGCGTTTACGTATTTCAACTAAGTTTTCATCTTCAGCGCGTACCAACAACTTTATTATGTATATATTATATAACTTAGTATCATTATACTGAACACAAAATATTTAATGATTCAGCAAACCTTTAGAGCACTTACTAATACTAAAATTAAAATTAATTTTGAATATCGTTCCATACAACTATTTCGATACAATATGTTTGGTACCTCCACAAATCTGATAACGTAACTTGAATGAACGATATGAATATTAACATACACTCGTCTACATCTTGTCAACATTTAATCTATGCCAAAGATTAGAACATGGCGTTACATAACATATAATTTAACCAGTGGATATCGAAGTTCAGTATGTTTTCGTAAATTATTATATAGTAAAATGCATGTGTTGGTACTTTGTGTTTGGCTATTATGTGTCATCATAATAACTATTAAATTATCATAGGAACGCGTATTTATTTTTGCCATTTCGTGTTTATCAATTTATCAATCTATTACTCAAAATTTGTAACCAAAATTATAGATTTTTAAATCAAGTTTTACAGTGATTTTATATGATGAGTAACATAAACGAAAATTCTGTTGCCCAAAACCATTCTCAGAACAGTTCAACTTCAAGTGATGGGAACCCAAATGACTCGAAGACGGTATCAAAATTCGTAGTTCCTCAAATGAATTTTAAAGCCCCTCCTTTTTGGCGGTCGAATCCAGAACTCTGGTTTAAGGAAGTTGAAGATCAATTCACTACAATCTCAATAAACAATGATGCAATGCAATTCCAACACGTGATAGCTGCAATTGAAAGTGTAGATATTTCAAAACAGATTGCTGACATAATTCTGAATCCTCCAATCGTCAATATGTACAGTACACTCAAAAGCCGTATAATTGATCGTTTTTCAGAATCTGAAGATGTTCGCATTAAAGAGATACTTAAAGATATCAAGTTGGGTGATCAACGACCGTCAGATTTACTTCGTGAAATGCGTGATCTCTCTTCCGGAAAATTTTCCGATGACGTCTTGAAAATTTATTGGTTTCAAAAACTTCCTGATCAAATTAAGACAGTAATTTCAACTAGCGGTGACACGCTTAACAATTTAGCAATAATGGCTGATAAAATAAATGAAGTAGCTGATTCAAAAAACACGGATTCTGCTTCTATTAATATACCAACAATTATTGAGGACTCTAAAATTGATGTATTGGAGACACGAATTCTGTCGTTGACGAAAAAAGTTGATGCATTAAGCCGATCTCGTTCACGGTCTTGTAGTACTACAAAAAAATTGAAACGGATGATGAGTCTTTCGAAAACTCGCGAAAGTTCTTCACAACGACAGCAAATGTGTTGGTATCATTTAATGTTTGGGGAAAATGCATTAAAGTGTCGCAATCCTTGCAACTTCCCATCAAACTCAGATAATTAATATAATTGGGTATACAGACGGCTTTCATTGACCATTTAATATGATGCCATTTATGAGGGATAAATTCAAAGTAAAGATATAAGGTTCATAAAAATTTGAAAACTACATGTATATTGAAATGATTAATTAATTGCAGGTATAAAACTATATTTCTATATTCTGGCTATCGAGATTAATAAATTCGGCATATCCTAGAGAATATATCTGTTATAAAAACGTAATAGAACGTTCTCAATACCTCTAAAAACAATATATTTATTTTATCTTTCAATTCTTCATCTCCAGAAAATGTTTTCCCCCAAATTTTCTGTAAACTTAATAAAAAAATAATATGTCACAAAAATCAATCAAGACATTTGACGGAAATTTATGTGCGAAGGGTAGTATGAAGATGGGCATTATCATACAATAATTTGTAGATTTTATTGTGTAGGACATTTTGGATCATTTTTCTTACAGCCCAAGCGCTAAGCGACTTTCTCCTTCTTACTAAGCTGAAGAAATTTGACTGTAAAATATTTTTCTAACGATTAGGAATAACATTAAGAAAACTTCTTACATGACAGTTTGTAGATTTGCTAGGTGGAATGTTTTGCGTCATTTTCCTCACAGCTCAGACCTGGCAACAAGTGACTTTCACTTTTTACTAAGTTGATAGAAAATTTGGTTGGATGACATGTTTTTGATGATATAAAAGTGAAATATGAAACATGGTTGACGGAGATGGTGAGAAAGTTCTATGACGTTGGTAGGTATAACAATGTTGTACATCCCCAAATACACCAAATGCAATAATCTTAAAGTGACAATGTAGAAAAAATTTTAATACTGGAATTAATGTGTCTACAGGTTTCATTTAAATGCATGCATATGTAATATTGTATGAACCTTTTATTATTGCCACATTTCGAATACCCCTCATATGACCGATGAAAATTTTATTGAAAATTTCTCGTCTAACTTTTCATTTGGCCTGTTCGGTTAACATAACTTGCATACATAGATAATACAATCTTCATTTTTAGTCTAAAAATAATTTCAATAAAATATACGAGTATGTTAGGCTTTGTTCGAGTTTATAATTGATCCTTTCTATTATCAAGTGTAATTCCTTTAATCATAATAAATCATTTGTAAAAAATGAAATCTAAAGAGTCTATTATACAGAAATTATGGACAAAGTTAGATACTCTCGAGATTTTCCCAATCGATTATCCGATTATAAGAGTATCTGGTTTTGACTTCTTGGGAAGTAATTGAACAACACTACATAAGAAAGGAATGAAGCCAGATCAGTTAAATGCTATATAATGTTTCTTCATATTACTTATGTGGGGTGATGTAATCAATCCGGTTTGAAGATTAGATAGCTATAAAAATTTATCTGTTGCGATAGAATTGTGAAAAGTTTTTGTATAGAGATTTTAAATATAAAAGACAATGGTAAATAACCTCTGTTATGTTATATATATATTTGTTATCATTGTAATGTGAATTATGGCATATATAAATTAATAATCATCTAAATAAAATAATAAATGTATATAAAAAAATTATCAAGATGATAGATAATACTATCTTATAATTATTTACATCAGTTGCTCTTTTGAAACGGAATGGAATTATTAAACGCTGTAAATATTTGCCGATTCAATTTTTATTTTATTATACATAATATAGTGTATCGTACGTCAGACATTTTAATATATATTTATTTATTCATTATTATAATAATTATCGTTATTATCACAAAGTTATACTTGTATAATTTAATCATTAAAATTAGTTTTACGTGACATAAGATAAATTTGAATTAAATTACACGATGCGTTACCAAAAAGTAACATAATTACAGTAACAGTAATCACCTTTGTACTTTATGTTCGTTATTGTTATTACATTATAGTAGACACGCATGCTAAATTTTGTTATTTATTTTGAAGTGTAAGGCTTATATAAATTGATTTATTCATACATTATCTATCTACACTCATATTAATATTAAAAATAGGTCAGAGACGGCTTAAATATACATTTTATAGTTCACTGAACCATCAAAGAGATGTGGTGGATGAGTCATCATATACTATATTATTGAATGAGCATGAAAATCGTGAAATAATAATAAAACTAGGCTTTTATAATGAAAAAGTAATACAAATTATTCTCATCAAAATTACCACAATAATTATAATAAAAAAATGAATACATATCTATTTTTACTTTATATATTATATATGTTTTGTTTTATTTAAAATAGAATACGACAAATTATAAGATTTTTCGAATTTACACGTGCCCATAAAAATGTTTGTACATACATTATATACCTGCACATACTTCTGTGATAATTCATAAAAACTAAACTTTGAATATAAATAAAATGTGATTGAACGATTCAATTTTGACATAAAATAAAGATTAAAAAAGTATTGAGAAAAAATATATGTAAATGGGAAGTTTAGACACATTATATCCCCATTGATAAATATTAATCATTTTATAATAATTTCATTACATATTTACAAGTGGAACATTGTTGATTTTTAAATTATTGTATTAAATACGTTCAGAAACCGAGAATTTAATACGCTCACAGAGTGGGCTTCCTAACTTGTTTATTTATATTATTGCAAATTAAATAAGTTTTAGATGTACTTCTTTCGATTGTACATATAAACCGGGCCGGGTCACTCGCTCGTTTCGCTTACTCGGATAATATTTAATTCAACAAATATCCCCCGATTTGCTGTGAAACACCACGTCGAGTAAGTAATAGGTAAAATTTAATATAGGTTAAGTGTACTTCTCTCGGATGTACGTTTGAACATTCATTGAAAGAGAACGACAACGAACCTGTGTAAAGATGTCTATTACAACAAAAATTTAAAAGATCTATTACTGTGTTTATATGATTACCAATTAATGGAGAATTAAATATGCATATATTTAAATAAAATCCAAAGTTATTTAGTGACCGAATAATCATTCACATACCTGATACCTACTCAATGATACAAAGTAGCGCAGAATATATATTATTCGACATTTTATAACGATTAGGTTCGGTTTTTCGATCTATTTTATTTGTTAAAGAACATGCGTTATTCAAGAGACAAGGAAAAATAGATTCACGGTTAAGTAAATCTTCGTAACCGGTTCTTACTATTAGTATTACTATTTTCCGAATTACTTTTACATTGAGAAACACCTATCACTTTTATATGAGTGACTACCAGACCTTAAGTAATAAAACTACATGATTTCCGAAGATATGTAGTGATATATTTGTATTATGAGATATGTATGAAAAAGAATTAACAATAAATAAAAATATGATATACACTGATGTAAGTGGACTATATGAATTGAATATATATTGCTAAACTCTTAATTTAATTAAAATAAAATAAGACTTTAATATTAGTGTTAGTAAACTAATATGCTACGGAGAGATATCTGTAGAGATGTGGAATTTACCAGTAAAACTTAAGTAAATTTACGCAAAATTCTATAAATTGGTAACCAACTTTTTATATATAGATTTTTTGCGCTTATTTATTTGTTTTTTGAAAGAAATGCCTAAGGCCACTAAAATCGTTATGACGTGCGACTGCCCTGATAATTGCCCAATACGACATATTTTTATTTAATTAGGGTATGCGATTACATACCCTACATACCCTCTGCGTCCGCGTATCACTGAGCGCCTTTTGTGGCATATCTATGTCAATATAACGAGGTAAAGACAAATCCAACCACGACGGTAGTTCATTGGTAAACATTTTCCATTTATCGATTATAGGAGTTTAGAATGGAGCGTCCCAATCAAGCCTTTAGCATTTAGCTCAGAAGATTGCTGACCGTTTTGTTACAACAAGTTCCTCTGAAAATGTGTAATACCTGGAAATATCTAAATCTATATCCCAATGAAGGTCTAACACCTTGAATGAGTCCTTAGCTTCAAGAGTTGGATCCATCGCACAGTCTTCGACATCGATGTCTTCCAAAATAGCTGTATAGTTACTGGTTCAATGTTTTTATTACTTATTTATTAGTAGTAAATTATATAAAAAAAAAAATAAATAAATATTGAAAAGTTTTATTGTTGAATAATTTAAAAAAAATTCTTGAAATGCGAGTCCTAAATGTTGAATGAAAATAAACTTTATTTTTACTTAGTTTTAAACCGCTCCTTTTAAAAATACTACACTTGCATTAAAAAAAAAAAAAAAAAAAAAAAAAAAATCGCATCATTATAAAACTAATACATTCCTCGCTTTTCTCAGGTTCTAAAAGGATATGGTTTAACGGGTTTTTTTTTACCTTAATTTTAAAACAGTTACTGTTATATGTCAACCCTGATATTTACTGCGGTGCCTACATAAGTCTAATACAATATACCTGGAGTTCGTACGACATAGTCGATGAAATAAAATTGTATTGGTGTGATTTGATTTATTTTATACGTGCTACCTCTATAGTAATAAATTCGATTGGGATTATGATGACGTTTTCCGTCTATTTATAGCTGCTATTTATATGTGTATGATATACCCAATACTCGGTTTACGGTCGTACAAATCAATATAATATAATAAACTTATGTTATATATACACTATAATATTATACTGTAGTTGAGTGCAGTGCATTACACGAGAGAGAATCGTGCGCTTTCCAAAAATACAATCTTGTTATTATACTCAACACCGCATCGTATATTATAGATAATATTTCGAATGTACCGTACGCTCAGTGAAAAGTCTCTCAGATACCTAAATATAATATAAATTTATCATAGACACTAAGATATTCAGAATATGTACGTCTCTCGTCAGATTTTCAACATAAACAAATTCTGATTGTTTTCCCCGAACTCGTCAACTCGTCCTACAAGAAACGTTTCGTCTTATGGGGAAAGAAAAGTGTATAATATATAATGCGTACAGTTACTGAAGTTTGTAGGTATATACAAATATACGAAGAAATCGGTACAACATGGAATTCGCTAGAAAAAATGTTATGTTTTTTTTTTTTTTTTTTGGTTAGGTATGAAATGTCATACAAATCTAGTCGGTAAAATGATTTTATTTATTTTTTCTCCTTGATTATATTTTTGATTAATTTCAACACGGTTTTAAAGAATACGCTTATTTATAAAGAGTTTATTATTATTTATAAATTGTATTATTATATAATAAATTTATATTTATATATAAATATTTATTTATACGCTTAAATATTTAAAAATGTTCTTATATATAACGTTGTATGTCGATCTACGTATGTACTTATTATTATGTTGGTACACTACAGACAGTACAGCATAGGTCGTATCATCTCATATTGAATTAAACGAATATTTAAAATATAATACACATAGTCGATTGTACGAGTGCAAGCTAAAATGTGTAATATATGTATTTAATAACCCACTAATCGTATTTTTCTGGGACAATTGGTCGGAAAAAAATGTTTGTGTACGGAGCGCAGAGCGCTGGCTACGTTCGGTAGCTTTACACTATTTTCTTTTTCCGTACAATTAGATGTTGGAAACGCTGATAGTTGTACAGTTCACTGAAAAATACGTTATTTATTGATTTACCGACAAAATATCGCGGATCCAAAATATCGCGAAATCAAAATATCGTGAAACTAAAATATCACTAGTACCTTCCTATATAGCACCACTCTAATATTATAATATAACAATATATGTTATGTGTTAGCACATTAGAATATAATTAAAATAATACAGTTATATATAACTATGTTTGAATATAATTATTATTTAATAGTTGTTATAATATAAAATAAACATATTAAAGCAAATATGGTAGTACTTGAAATGACAAAAAAAAATATATAATGATTAATCTAAATAAAATAACGAAAACTAATAATTAATGTAAATAAAATATTGAAAGAAATACCTTGAAGATAATCTTCGAACTCTCGAAAGTGAAGCCATTGTGTATTAATAAATCGTTCCTTTTAGCTGATTTTGTAATATTTAATGCCGTTTAATGCCATATAAAATTTAATAACTATACACAGTGAAGAGGTGAAACAGTACAATATACTCGACAAAATATTACAAATGATAAAATGTGAAATGTGTAAATGTATGTACCTACCTATATCACAGGCATCAAAAGTAGTAATCGGTCGATAATCAATATAGATAAGATATCATACAATATACAATTCAAAACCCAACACGTGCGAATAACGACAAATAAGACGATAATGTTATTTATAAATAATTGATATTTACTTTGTTACTTATTTTTTAAATTTCTATAAAACATCTAAATATGTTACTAATACTAAAATATGAAATATGCAGTTAAAATTATAAAATAAATATTAATAACATAATATTAAATAACTATATTTTTTCATACGCTATTTTATTAATTTTATATAATTTTATTGGCGATATTTTTGTTACGCGATAATCTGGCTCCGCGATATTTTAGTGGCGATATTTTTGTTACGCGATATTTTACCGGTGATATTTTGTCGGCATACCTCATTTATTTAGGTATCTATATGAAAATATCTATGTTCGTACTCTGGATCACGCGACTATATTTTTATACGCAATATCGAAAAGAATTTTAAAGACATTTTCATTTTATTCGATAAATTTTTACTTATTAATGCAACACAAATTAGTTATGTAATTAATCAATAGAAGATGCCCTTTTTTCGCCTTATGATAACATAACAAATCTATGCATATAATATTTATTCTAATTTTATTGGGCTTTATTGAGTTACTGCAAACTTGAAATAAATGACATAATATATAAATTACAAAATCAGATAACAAAGGCTCATGGGACTTCGGCCCTCATTCCCTCACATTCCATTAAAAGTCCATATTAAATCAATAATATTAAAATAACGCGTATTATGTATGTTCGTCCAGGTTATCGTCGTTACCACTTCTTCGCTAATGTAAGTTCAAGTAGAGTGTAAAATATTGAATGGTTTCGGCGTAGGTTTGTGTAACCCTATTTTGAAGTACTCTTTTTACTATACATTATTATAGGTAGATACAGATGTAAAAATGTTTACTGAAAAAACCAATAAATTCCCCACTTTGCTTAGAATCTAAAAATAATGATCATTAGAATGTCGGATTTTTATGATTTTACATATTTCTTTCTAGTCCATGCAGTTAAATGGGAGTAAAATATCTTTACGATTAATGAAACACAGAATTCATTGAAAAAAATTATTATGCATAAGAATACACATTATAGGAGTTGGCGAATATTAAATACGTTAGAAAATATTTGAGAATATTCAATAATATATAAATGTATGAAAATGTTTTTTCGGAGAAAATAATTATTTTACCTTAATTAATTGTATGCGCCTCTATGTAAATCGGAATTTCGATCATTTAACAACAATTAGACTATTCACTAGTCGAGTTATTTTTATGTCCTTATGGGTTTTTCGTAAACACAAAAATTCTTCAAATAATATTCAAAAATATTTGACAAACCGGCGTATATAAATGACACCAGAACCCATGGAATAATATATTATAGTGATAAATTTTTATTGCAAATAAAATAAATTCAAACTATTACCTATTGGTTTATTGCAAACAAAATAAAATAAATTAAACTGAATAATTTTATTTTAATTTTTTTACAGAATGTTAAAAGAATACGTAATATATTTAAGGACATAAAACATCATATATTTGAATTTTAAAAGAATATTAAGAGAATATATGCCCTATATTAAACGACATAAAAACATCATATCTTAAGGATTTTAAGAGAATATAAATACGACCTCTAATGATCATAAACATTAATTGTTTTTTTAATCAGTTATTTTATTACACACTGTCAAGGTAGAAGGTTTGAAACCTTTATGGTATTAACTATTTCAGATTCTGGGTTTAAAACTTTAGAAAAATATCAAATGGTATCGATTGGTTCCAGATTCGGTTTTCGTATATACCGGTATTTAAAAGTGCATTTACATAAAATTACTGTATAAAGTACAAAATTCCATCTGTGTCTTAACTCATTTCAGATTGCCACCGTATACAATGGTTTATAGCAGTGGTTCTCAGCCTTTTATATTCCTCTTTACCAACAGTCAAATGGTCATTCCCCCTTATATTCTGAACGTTAAAAAATAGTAATATTTATTTCTAAAATAAAATAACTAGAGATCAAAATGATGGGTTTCACTAAAAATATGTAACCATTTTTGAAAAATTAAAAAAAGATAATAAAAAAGTATTGATTTTTATATTTCTTTTTAGTCACTACCATTTCTCTTTTTTGGTATGTCAAATAATTGTTAATATTAAGTTATTTATTTAGGTTATATCTAGTGTTATTTCTACTTTTATATTAGTCTATTTAATTTAAACTACACACGTCCAGATATTAATACCACTCATGCATCACTTATGAGATTGTCAAGTCATACTAAATTCTTCAACTATTTTTCCAGAAATGAACGGTCTTGTTTTGAACTTTTTTCATGACATTTTATACATATCACCAATTAATTTCTTAAATTTTTTCGTAAAATCGGTCTCTATTTTTCGGGAAAATATCTTTGAGAAACTTTGAACTTTCTTATATTGTCTATTATAAAACAATAAATTAGTGTATTAGAAATATACTCACTAAAAAAATTTAAGTTTGAAGCGGGTTTATCTGTTTTGTTATAATTTGATTTTTGTTTAATTTATTTCTGGTAATTCTGCAGTACAAAAATTACAAAAAGTACATATATAAATGACATTTTTAAATGCACAATATTGAGAAAATAAAAAAATATTATATGCACAAAGGAAACACGAAAAAACACGGCTACACTTATTTGTGAAAGATGGGTCATTGTTAGCGGTGGTGCGTATTAGACAAACAATTTGGAAGTTATTAACGAAATTCGTTGAAGAGTGGGGAATACGAAAAATGACAAAAGAACGGGTTTGATAGAATAGAATTTTGAAACTAATTATGGATAATAAGTAAGAAAAGACAATTTTGTACAAAAAAAACTTGAATGGAATAAAAGGTTTGCAGTGTCTTCGGTAAGCAAATTCAAATCGTAGATACCTATAATATAATTTATCGACAAAAGCGTTCTTGAAAATTTCACAAATAGTATGTTTTTATTCTCATCTCACAAAATGTATAGTTGATTACTATATTAAATAATCAAAATTATTGAAATTTGCATGACTTTTATAATAACACTAAATTTCAAACATGTAAACTACACGATTTTGTCGGATTGACCATAAAATGTTTTGCACGGGTATAAATTTATTTTGATTTTCAAGGAAATGAAAACGGCCAGCGGAATCCGTGAACAACCAAATCGATTTTCCTTTGGACTACTAATTCTCGAAATTCAACACTGAGCACATACCGATACCACTGCCGTAGTGTAACATTATAAACTATGATACCCACTATATCTATGTTTACACTGTACTTTACCTTGTATACACGATCACTACAATGTTATTCTTCATAATCGTCTGAAGTATAATAAATTTGCATATTGTATAATATGATGGACACGTCCAGCCACCACCTACATTAATTTAAACCAGTTGAAGGATCAATAATTATTATTGTTATTATCAGTGGCGTAGCCAGGACTTAAGCAAGGAGGCGGCCAATAAATACCATAATTAAAATAACATTTTTGTTTTTTATTATATTTAAAAAAGTAATATTAGCATTAATAAAATATTTACTAATTAATAGAATGCTTAATGCTTATAGGTAACATAATAATTAATAACTAATAAATTATAGTAAATAAATAATATGTAATAAATATAATGTTAATATTTAAATAAAAAACTGAAAAATAAACTTATTAACTAGACAACATATATTTTATTTATTGTGTCCAATCTAACATTTGCATCCTTCTGGGAGATTTTTTAGAAAATTCCAACAAAATATCTTTCTCTATATTGTTATAGTGTAACTCATCTTTATTTATGTTAGCTAACGCCAAGTTTAACTCTTATGCTACTTTAGATTTATACTTATATAGATATTAATTTGATAATTTATACACATTTAATAGTTCAATAAATAAAAACTTGAATATTAGAATTTGATTTAAATATTAGAACGTCTATCTATGACTATGTATACATAGATAATACAATATCTTTTGCTTATCACATATTATCGTGGTTAACCTAATGAAACTTGGTTACTGTATTTAACAAACACAAGTTTTGGTTATTGATAAGATAATAAAAAACATAATTAGGTTTATCGTGAAAACATGCATTAAGTACGTTAATAATAAATAAGCCATAGACCTTATATTATAATTATAAAGCTACTATTGTTAAAATTAGATCATATAAAATTGCTATAAAAAAAAAAGGCCCTTGGGAGGGGCCATAGCCCCTCTGCCCCCCCTGGCTACGCCACTGGTTATTATTATTATTATTATTAAATAAAAATTAATTCACAAGTGTACAAAAAATGTATTTGAAAAAAATGTACAATATACATTTTGGATTATAGTTTGGGTACTAACTGGGTTTAACAACTAAGAGTTCACCGAATAAAGGTGTTAAATGAAATTTTTTTAAAAAAATCGCTTATATCATCACGTCGATAAAAGTTTCGTGTATAAAACACTTTATATTAATGTACCTATATACCAAGAGGATTATACAACTATTTACAGAGGTACACAATATTACTCGTATCAATAAAGGTGTTATTGTATTGATATTGTTATTTCAAGTTGATATACAGGTGATAATGTCCAAAACTTCCTCTATGCATCGTCAGTGATATTATTATATTATTTTTTATTATTTTGAATACTTTATTTTGCATAATAAACTATTTATTAAGATAAAAACTTTTAGTATAGGTTTCATGTGTTTTGTTTTTAGGTTTCCAAACATGAGTTTAGATCCCTTATACCCCCGTTGTGTCCACCTCTGTATATCCATCCGTCCCATAAATTCGCTATCATAGTTATTAATACATAGTATTTAATAATTGACCGTCCTTATTACTACTAATTAGATAACTAGGAAAGCAGAAATCGAGAAATCGAACACACGTCTATCCTTACAATTTCCGTGGTTATCAATATTAATGTTTATAATTTGTATTAGTTTTGTTCGTTTTAGGTTTCTGTGCATAAGTATTAAATAAGATTAAATAAATTATTGTTCAATTTTTTTTATGAAATTATAGTTTATTTCTGTTTAAAGAGGACTCTACATACCAGTGGCGTCATTTCAGGTTTTACTAGGCGAGGGCAAAATTTTGACCGGCCCCTTTACTACAAATAATAAATATTTAAAAACGTTAATAAGCAAAAAAAAAAAAAAAAAAAAAAAAGGTCTT